>VXAV01002391.1:196712-207708 GCA_013399715.1 Alectura lathami | reverse complement strand
AAAAGAAAAAGTGAAAAAAATACATTAAAATAAGAATTAAATTAGAATAAGAACCAAGGTGGCATCACATAAACTCTTCAATCATTGTTTTT
Source organism: Alectura lathami (assembly GCA_013399715.1). Lineage (NCBI taxonomy): Eukaryota > Metazoa > Chordata > Aves > Galliformes > Megapodiidae > Alectura > Alectura lathami. The sequence goes on along the minus strand of VXAV01002391.1, from coordinate 207,616 downwards.
TCTTCCAAACAAAGTAACTCATAACAATCCATAACTGGATCATCTTTTGCATCATACCACATTAGTTCTATACTTGTAAATGGCTGTGATGTCAAGNTCCTGCTCTACCATTCTGTTGTCACTTGTTCTGCATTTAGGACCACTCTTTAGGAAGTGAGGTAAGATAATCCCACCCTGGGACTGTTCAGTTCATCTTGCAAAGGAACAGTTTACCGCTGCATGATGCTTCCTCTCCAGTCTCTTCCTATCTCTCATCCAATTTAGCATTTAGAAGATCGGCATAGTAGTTTTTTACTCTTTATAATCGCATTGCATTAGTGACACAGGAGCAGCTTTTTAAATACGAGTATCCTTGAATTCTCTAGCATTATCACCCAGCATTCTCCAGAGAGACCAGGGTGTTTAGAAGGAAGAACCTTGTCNACTGGAAATATCAGTTTAATCACATCAGATGAAATAAACAAAACTGCTTTTTTCAAAGCGGTTTTTTTTTTCTGTTTACTTACATATTCTAAATAAACACTTCACACCTGCTAGCTCCAAAATTCTTCTTGCATCTACTTCTACAGTAGCTTTCAAAGGTCTACTTGCTAAAAAAGTTGCTCTATTAAATTGTTCAGTACAGACAGTGTTTATNCCTTTAGACAGTGGACAAATTATTTTCACTGTGTGATCAATATAAGCACAATTTTTGGACTTTAAGATTTTTCTAGGTTATTGGTGTTCTCACTGGAAATATCAGTTTAATCACATCAGATGAAATAAACAAAACTGCTTTTTTCAAAGCGGTTTTTTTTTTCTGTTTACTTACATATTCTAAATAAACACTTCACACCTGCTAGCTCCAAAATTCTTCTTGCATCTACTTCTACAGTAGCTTTCAAAGGTCTACTTGCTAAAAAAGTTGCTCTATTAAATTGTTCAGTACAGACAGTGTTTATTCTGTAGTCTTGGAGCATCTTTAGGACATAAAATGAGAGTCAGCACAGCTGGAACAGCTTCAAATGCAGCATTTAAACAACAGCATTAACCTTCCATCTTTCACGCTACCATTGGCTCATGCTGACAGACAAGAGACACATTTTTTACTGCTACAGTACGTGAGGTATAGAATCATCGAACTGTAGAATCATAGAATCATTTTGGATAGAAAAGATTCAGAAGATCATCAAGTCCAACCACCACCTAACACTACCAAGTCCACAACAAAACCATGTCCTTAAGTGCCACAGCCACGTGTCTCTTAAATATTTCCAGGAATGGCAGGTCCATCACTACCCTAGACAGCCAGTTCCAATGCCTAGCCAGCCTTTCTGTGAATAGATTCTTCCTGATATCCAATCTAAATCCTGGCCCAACCTGAGGCCATATCCTTGCATCCTATCACTTGTCACCTCAGAAAAGAGGCTACCACTCTCCTAGCTGCAATCTCCTTTCAGGTAGCTGTAGATATCAGTGAGGTCTCCCCTCAGCCTCCTCCAGACTAAACTACCCCAGTTCCCCCAGCTGATCATCACATGTCTTGATTTCTTGTCCCTTCACCAACTTCACTGCTTTTTTTCTGTGCACACTCTAGCAACTCGACATAGTCCTTGTAGTGGGGGGCCCAAAACAGAACGTAGTAGTTGGGGTGGGGTCTTACCAGAGCAGTGCACAGGGGGACAGTCACTTCTGTAGTGCTTCTGGCCACACTCCTGATGTAGGCCAGGATGCTATTGGCCTTCATGGCCAAATGGGCACACTGCTGGATCTCTTTACATCTTATGACATTGAGATAGGATATGATATTTCCACTTGATGCATCCACCCCTTTCCTATATTACCATCCCACAAACATCTGTATAATTGACAGATGTACAGCATACTCCACCCATTGGAAACTCCACAAGCCTCACTTCATAGGAATTCCAGTGCTGGAGAATGAAAGGAGATTTCAGGAGTGTTATATGTTGAGGCTTGAATTCCATAAGCATATGAACTATATTTGCCTGAGTTGAACACTAGATAGAGAAAGTTTTCAAATGTTTTACAAAATAATAATTAATAAAGTGTTAATGTGATTTATTATTAATTACACTGAATGGCAGAGATGGCTTCAGGCTATATTTACCACCACATTAACTTCATTATAAAATAAGGAGAAGATTCTGTTCTTTATGAAAAGACATGAAACAAAGAAAACTGTCATCTTAGAAGTACAAGTTGGATAACAAAACAGGAGAATTACCAGGTGTATATTTACCTATAATTCTTTATATTTTTCTTAATGAGCAGAAAGCACATGCAAAAAAACCTCCATACACTAACTAAAAATAGTTCCCAATGAGTAAGGTGTTATAAATTATACTCTCCTGCATACCATAAGCAATCTATTTATTTAGGACTTCTTGTAAGTAGGCACCTGTAATTCCTCATCACTTTCAAGCTTAGACAGAAAAGAGGAAGACCTGTTTCCAATTCTGCTAGTGAATTATCTACACTGGAAAAATGACTTACTTAGATCCATAAGGTTTTTTGCTCAAGGAATACTGTGGGAATGCAATTCAATGCTGTGCCTGAGCCCTGGAGGGAGAGAAGTTGTTGCTGTAAGCCACTGTAACCGGGGGAACTGGAAAGCCCTAGAGCAATACTGAACTGGCAGAGCTTCCTCAGTTACCGTAAGATGAGCCATGATCCCCTTCATCGTGTTGCTTCCACTGTTCCTCACCCCAGTCTTCCATGAAGACATAGGACAATCTCCTCCACCGCCTCTGGGAGGGCAATATCCCAGCAAAGCCTGTTAGTGTTTTCATCCATGAAAAGAATATGAGATACAACTCTCTCCTTTGCAGAACTTGCAAAGAATGTTAGAGCTAACAGGTCCAGCTATGGTAAACATTAATTTTAAAGGTAGGACTTGACTGGCAGTACTTCTTGAAGAGCTATCTAGAAGGAAGTGACAGAACAGCGTTCCACTAACAGATGTAACTTCTCAGTGCAGTAGATTGCTGCCCTACATGAAGACGTCTTAAAGGAAACAACATTGACATGGCACTGATTTTTATTATGACTGAAATTCCATTTCTGTATTCATGTTTTCCTTTTTCATATTTGTTTTAATCTATTTTAAACTCCTTGGTTTTGCTCCCAGTTTGGCAGTCATTGAAATGACAGCCTAAATACACATTTAACTTTAAAGCCTAGTTAAAAATTTGAACCGTGCAAGACACTGAGTCTGGAAAGAATGTAATCTGGTATTTAATTTCAGCAGGAAATTGAAGCCTGCAGGACTTGTTCCTTGTGAAAAATCTGACAATTTGTATCGGTAGTGAAGAGGTAAATACAGCAAAAGATTATCTGGAACCTGGTATTGAAAATGATACATAATATGAGTCATAATAAGTTTTGCAAAATGTGGTTAAGGTCTTTTTTATTTTAACTAACCTTTAGATGCTGTTAATTTTTACTGTACGAAAACCTGTGAGTATTATATGAATGCATAAGCTTTTCAATAAATATAATTGTTATAGAAAGCCAGCATGGGCTTAGCAAATCACATGGTGCAAGTGAACATAGCATCTTTTTAAATATGCATGAAGTAAAACGTATTAGTAACATACCTGGCATTTAGTCATTCCTTGATTGCCTAAAGCATGGCAATTAAGACTTAGAGAAATACCTATTATTCTCTGGGAAAGTGACTAATATTTTCAGTTAAATGGAACATGTTTTGGCACTTGACAGTAGATTGTCATGATTACAGGTTTTTTGTAATGGTGAAAGTCAGCACTTTGTGCTGCATTCTCTTCCAGTGGACAGCACGTTGAAAACCCGTTTGAATCACTGAATGTATCAAACTGTGTATACTGTTATCAGGAAATATCTGTAAAAATTGCATCCAAACTGGTGAACGTTTCCTAAATAGTTCTCCAGTACATGGTGCCATTTGAGAAAAAACACTTTTCCTAGAAAAGCAGCTTGTAGTTTGAATTTTAAATTACTGTAACCGTGACCTAGCTCCAACTTTAATTAGCTGTTGCTCTCTCCCTTGATACATGGTATATATCTCCTTTTAGAATTGGTGGAGCTGTGCCAACAGTCTTCTCCTATTTTTCGGAAGTGCTTGCTCGGGAGAAACGCGGTGAACATCTGAGCTGGCTGTGTATGTTTTGGATGATTGGTGGGATCTACGCATCTGCAATGGCTTGGGCAATAATTCCTCATTATGGTAAGAAAAACATCTCCTTGTGATTTATCACATTCCTCATATGAAAGTAAAGCTTTTAAAGTATAGCTCAAACAGGGTGCTTTATGTCTGTTCTCAAAATACTGACGCTGCTCTTAAAAAAATTATTCCTTTGGGGGAGGTAAGGACAGTACATGATACCATAAATAACAGTACATTACAAGGAGTAAAAATTAACCAATATCAATGCTTAGATTTTTAAAATTTTTGGAAGCCCGGACAAGTAGAAATATAACTAGTGTTATTGCTGTGCCTGAAGAAAATAAGTGATATGGAGACTTACTTCAGAGAAAACAGCTTTTAAAATGGTGAATGTAAAATTTCTGTTAGATTTTTTATTTGTCTGAAACTGAGATTAGATGTCAATTATACACTGTTGAGAAAGAAGACTAAGGATCATCTTAGTGTTTGCAGTTTTAGTTGTGAATATGAAGCTGTGCTGAATGCTTTGTTCTTAGTATACCTTTTGAGTGATGTAGAAGTAACAGAAATGAAATAGAGTGAACTTCAATACTGTAGGGATGAAAGAGGTCAAATATGACATGTTTGCTGTACTGAAATTATATGCATGTGCAATATATACTATTTTGTGAAAGAACTTCTTATTGCCTTGACATAATTGAACATTGTGTGGATGTAAATGTTCAACTCAGTCTCCTGGGTTTGCCTTTTGTGAGAGTTAAGTCCTCACAGGTCTCAAAGGTTGCTGAGATTGCTCAGTGAATTTTAAAAATCAGGCTCTGTAAGTACTTCTTGCTGGCACTCTTCAAGACAAGCAGAGCAGCATCGTGAGTTAGCTAGCATACAGGGCAGTTCTCTTAAGCCAGGCAGTGACATTTATCAGAATTGGATTGTGCAGGGGAGGAAAAATTTAGATGGTATGCCCAGAGTGATTGGAACATTTAGCCGACAGTAAGGCCCAGAAATAAATTTATAACCGTGCAGACCAACCAGATATCTAGACATTTGCACTAAAATTAATTTTAGACTGTACATGAAGCCTTAAGCTTGCCTTTTGGCTTTGAATTTCTGAAATCAGAGAGGAATCTTTGCTGACAATACAGTGTTTATATATATGCTTTTGTTAATTTAATGTTTTTTTTTTTTTCTTTCCTATGTATTTTTATTTCCTTTATCTTTCAGTGGAAAATACAAACACTACAACAGATTGATTTGAATAAGTTGTCTGATTTCACTGTAGATTTCATAACTCAATAACTTTCACTAAGGTGCTTTTAAATATGTCACAGGGAGTGTACCTCAATGAATAACAGTATGCATTCTTATACTAAAGCAGTGGCACTGAAGGGAATAATTTTCTTCTTTCTTTAGAGAATATCAGCAACAAAAACCATGTTGTTCTGTTTTGGTTTTGTGTATGGTGTACATCTGCAAAAATATATAGGAAACCACTTAAGACGGAAGATTGTAGAAACTAACTTTAAAAGACAGTATTCTTCAGCTTTAGCCATATAAATCACTCTCCTTGCAGTATACTGAGAAAAGCCGTAATAGCCAAAGGGAAAAAAAAAGGAGCTGCAAACAGCAGATGAATGAAAAGAAGGTTTAAACATCACTTTGGAAAATTTTATCAGAATATTTTTATGAGTTTGGATGAGGTCTTTCAATTTTCTTTACTGCCAATTAAACTTCTTCATTATGTTGTCTGTGTCATACTGCCAAGAACAAACGTGGAATTGCTCTGCTTAGCACCAGAAGGAAACAGCTTCAGTTTCATGATCTTCTGCTTAGCTCATAGGCACTGCCAAGTACTCCCAGGACAACTGCTGCTCTGGCACTGCAAAAGGTGCTATTTTCCTTCTGTGAACACTCCAGGTCAGGCTAATGCTGGCTCTGATCTCCATACCATTTGTATCATGTGTGTTCATGAGGACTCCTGTAGAGGCACTTTCTTTTTTAGGATTTCTGTGTGTTTTCCATGGAATTGTTTTGCCAGAATTAGGCAAAGCTGGATCCTTTTCTCCAAATTATCTTCAGTCCTTCTTATCTTTCATATCTCCACTGACCAGGGACCTAAACATAATTGTAAACAAAGCATCCACCTACTTCTAAGGCCCATTAATATAGCACGTGAATTTCTGAGCTATCTGCTTCTTATTTAAGGGGTAAACAGAATTCATTTTTCCTAGCTGAACACTGAAATTACTCAAAGACCATCAATGAAGTTAGTGTCCATTGAAAAGCAATAAACTGCCATTAAGCACAGTAAAATTATTCTGAAATGGATGGAAAAATACCAAACCAGCAGTGTGGAATCATCTTCTGATTATTTCTTTTCTCTATTTTACAATTATATCCCTTTCATTCTTACTGATTCTTACATATGACTCTTTTAAAGTCATAGATTCACAGCTGGTATATATTACCTACCTCCAAAGCAGTCAGTGAAGCTATACTATTTTACCTGTTGAAGATTTAGCTCTATCTTTTCCTGAGAAAATGAATTCCACGCTCTCTATATGTAACAGTTTATCTCCTTCTGTTCAAGCAGCATGGGATTGTCTGAAACCAGAGAGACACTCTAAAACATGAAATGTAGGGAAGCTAACAGTTGTCTTGACACCAGTGTGTTGTTAAGACACAATTCAGGGTGATGTAGTGCTGCAGTGACCACATACTGGAAGATAAATTTCATCTGGAATGCAAGCAAGTTTCTGTGCTTCTTTAAGTCTAGCTATTGGCTTCTCTTTAAAAACTCAAAATGGATGCAGATTTGTTCAGCGTTCCTGAAAGAGGAGTTGAGGTCATAGAGATGCTATTAGAAGAAACATCTGCAGACTAAAGCTTCTAATTGCAGTCAATTAACAAAATCCCAGACCAGGCTGTTGTGAATAAATGGCTTTGTGCACTGCTTCAGTCAGGCTCAATAGGAAGGATAATTACCATTTTATAAACCATTTTTCAAGTGCAACTTTAAATTTGGTGTAATATTTCAAGGTGAATTACTTCAAAGATTAGCAAATGCATCAAATGTGTATCACAATATTCTTTAAAAGACTCATTTTTCAAACAATGAAGAATCTTAACAGTGAGAATTTACATTTCAGAGTAAAATCTAGGTAGTGGTATATCACCGTTTCATTGTACTAAGCTTGTGTCTTTGTTCAAGGATAGGAGCAAAAAGGGTTCATCAAAATTGCTGTAGCCATTTTATCCCTTTACTAAAAAAAGTTACAAAATTATTGTTTCAATGAAAATGTTGCCTGCCATACCCTGTTTTATTTTAAAAACAGCCTAGAATTGTGTTATTCCATATCTCCAAACTAAAAATCAGGGAATGCCGGTTAAAGATTTCAGTTTTTTTATACTATCTTCTCTGGTATTCTCTGTAGCTTTGTGTTTTGCAAATACGATGTATTCAATCTTTTTCTGGCTTCATAGACAACAGAAACGTTCTCTAGATTTTTTTTGCTTGGCAACCAACAACCATTGACCTCATTGATTTATAGATATCATTGATCTTATGAGAAGGTGAATACAGGGCCTAAAAGAAGTTAGACTGCAAGTCAGAGAAGTGGAGATGATGAGGAATCTGAACAGGATGGTGCAGGTAGTATCAAGGCTGCTACATGTAAGCTGCAGATGAAATCTCAAGCTCAAGAGATAAAGGATTGTGTGACAGCAATTGGAAGTCAGCATCATGCATGAAATGAGATTGCATATTCCTTTTTTTGATATCACTTACAAAACAATGACAATCTCATTTTCAAATGTTCATTATATTTTTATGTGCATTTCTAAGTTATGGGAAAGAGTCCTTATCACAATTAATTGTTACTAGATTTTGGTTGGATTTTGCAGCTCAGTGGGAATTTCAACAACCAGTTAGCTAGGAACTGGATTTGGAAACACATCTGTCTTAGAACAGCAGTATTCACCACAATTTGTAAAATCAGCCCTCTGGTGTGGAGAAGATAGTGCAATGGGATTATCCTATTGACTAGAGTTATGAAGTTCTAATAATAACAGGATTGGATATAGGTGGTTTTCTTTTTCATTTTGCAGAGCAAACAACTCTTAAAACCTCAAGCCAGTTGTATTTGCTGTCCCTCACTCAACTACAAACACTTTTGTAAGGCCTTAGCCTCAGAACCCTTCTTTACAATTGTCTTTCTGAATTTTTGTATGGATTTGGGCTAAATTAGGGATATGCTTCCCCACATACTAGCCCCCAGCTTCTCATACTTACCTTCGAAGAGGGAAGACAACAACATCAAACAGCTTTCATGAAAATATACCCATGTACGATCAGAAGAAGATATCAGTTGAATTCCAATTAAATTAGGGTAAGTTATTCACCAGAAGACTACAAAATTGCTCCTTAATAATGCAAAATCAAGGAAATATAATACATTTTATTTTCTAAGACTCTCAGTGCAAAAATCAGATGTAAGTCCTTAGACCACACATTTATTTAGACTGGTGACTCTATTACATAACAGATCTTCACCAGAAGTACTCATTTTTCATTAGCAGAGATTTTTTTCCACCTAATGAGTACCAGCCACTTGTGTATATTCCATTCAAGGAACACAAATTTGGAGGAGAAATAAATGAAAAAAGAAATCTTAGAATCATGCATTTAATTTCAGAATGTAAGACTTCTTGTCTAACTGTATTATCTCTTTCTAGGTGTAAGCAGGAAAATATTAATGTGTTCACTATTTAACAAGATTTTTCCACTGCGTCTGCAAACAATTGATAAGTTGTCCTATGACTGAAAGAGAACAAGCTAAAAATGGTGCTCCTACTCCTGTCACTAGATTTTTATTAAGAAAGCTAGTTTTTGCAGAATAATTAATACATAAAAATGAAAATATATTACATCTTCAAATGTAAACATATTATAAATGTATATCAATGTACATATAAACATATATTAAAAAACTTATTTTTTAATGAAAGGATGTCTATACATACTTTAAAAAATTGCTTTCTTACAGTAACACAGAGCTCAAAAATGCAGACTTGTAAGTGTCCAAAAAATAGACTTAAACCTAAGACTGGCGGCATATTGTATTTAGAAGACTAACTGTAACTTCTATTTTTAAAATGCTTAATTGTCTCTTGTTGAAAAATTTATATTTTTTTTCCTGTTTTGCAAAATCTATTTTCTCCTACCTTTCTCTGAAGCTTTTTACCTTTTAATTTTCTCCTGCCAATATATTCAAATGAGTTTAAATGGCAGGAACTGGGACTTAGTTTAGATAGGAGAAAAGAAAAAGTCTCTAATGTAGGAGTAGTGAAATACTAGCATCTCTGTCAGACACAGTTACAGAATCTCCATCACCAGAGGCTTCAAAGGGCAATGTCTGTCCAAAAGACTTTACATGCACACTAAATTCTCCATATCCACTGCTGGAGATCTGTTGCCCACTCATAGCTGTACTGATTCTGAGAAGTCTTTTCACTGGCACAGGAGCCCATAAGTGGCCTTTATTTCTAGTTGAGTGTAATTGTGATTACAGTGCACAAATCTGTTTTGTTTGAGTAAATGACTTGTGAAATGGTCTGAACAACATTTCTGTTTGTAGCAGAAGACTGTTGAGGTGAAGCAGATTAATTTATCTGAATAAATTAACTTTAATGGCTATTAAGATTTTTTATCACCTTTTTGGAAGGTGTCTCTACAGTAGCATCTGCAGTATTTCCTATTGTCATGTTTGTTTTATTCTTGTGACATCCACTTGGACACAAAAAAGGTAAACACACCTTCAAAACTACAATATGTCTCCCTTACATGTGAAAAAATTGTGAACAATACTGTAATAAAACAAGCAAGGAGTTAAGGAGGCTAGGATGCAGCTGCAGTGCAGATGAGGTGGAGAAGGAGACGGAGATCTAAAGGCTCAGTGTGTGACTCAAAGCATGTTCAGCACCAGGTGGTGTTAATGGAGGAGTTAATCTCAGCCTGCAACAGACTAAGGGTGGTAAAGCACAGACACATGTTGCCCAGAGAGGTGGTGGATGCCCCGTCCCCGGAGACCTTCAGGGTCAGGCTGGACAGGGCTCTGAGCAACCTGATCCAGCTGTAGGTGTCCCTGTTCACTGCAGGGGAGTTGGACTGGATGGCCTTTAGAGGTCCCTTCCAACTCAAATGTTTCTATGATTCTATTACAGAGGACATGATGGACTAAAACTATTCAGTGGCAACGAGAAAAACAAAACAAAACAAAACAAAAAAACAACCTTTTTAAACTAACTTTTTCTATCTTTTTGCTGAGTTTAAAGATTTCTCAGTGAAACGTGACAGCAACACTAGTGGGATAAAAAATCATATTCCAGTGTTATGCAGTGTCCGTAGGGTTACAGGGCATAGTGAGTACTTGAGTAGCAATAAAAGCAAAAGGATCTTAGTCCTGCATTGGATCCTCCTGAGAGGAAGCAGCTATGAGAATGGACGTACAGAGATTTCAGTCTAGCCTGTTCCTCTCCTGTTCAGGGGAGACTAATGTCTCAAAATGGAGTCAAGCGGTTGTACTCTTCTGTGGTGGAGATTATTATTCCAAGACAGAAGCTGTGAAAAATTAGTTACCTGGTGTTTAAATATTACATGGTATATGCTTATGATAATATATTCAAAAAAAAAATAGATTTTTCTGGTTTTCAGCACTTATTTTTGTGGAAATTTAAAGGTTAGTAGTGAGCTTTTTTTTTT
>VXAV01002391.1:152326-170896 GCA_013399715.1 Alectura lathami | reverse complement strand
GAGTTCACTGACTACTGCTACAGGAAATGAGAACAAAATAGAAATGTTATTCAACTATTAATTCTTGACATTTCGAATGCCTCTACAGTCATTACCAACAATGATGTGGTAATGACAAGTCAGGAAAAAAAAAAAAAAATCCTTAATAACAAACTCTGAACATGCTTAGTTGAGGGTTTAAACAATGTTTTATCCTCTGTGGCATTAAAGATAAGTACAGAAACACTTGAGCAAAACCCCACAGTAACTGCCTGCTTCATTCAGAGGAAACAGATTTCCTGTGTGGTTTGAAAGTAGAGCTTTTCCAATATAGCTACATCCATAATGGAATGTGTTGTTAAAGTGTGCATGTTCCTTCATATTTCTAAAACATACCTAATTTAGGCACAGGTTTAATTCCTGTTCATTTATACCTAATGGGATTTATGAAAACTTTTTAATCCTCCTTGATATTCATTGAGTACTTCAAGAAAATGCAAATATTTGCTCTTCTGTTTTTATTTCTAGGTTAACCGAATCAAAACCCCAAAGCAGATAGACGAGCTCATAGAAATAGAGAGTGACACAGGAACTTGGTACAGGAGGTGTTTTGTTAGGATTCGCACAGAGCTATATGGTGTAAGTATCAACATCTTCATTTGTTCTGCAATTACGTTTTTTAATTTGCATTCAGAAATGGGATGCATTTATTGAGCTTATGCTGACAATAACTGCAATTCTTCATTTTCAATGCAACTAGAAGAGTCAGGAACCAGCATAAGGTTCTAGTTTCCTGAGCCAGAAGAGGCACAGATGAATCACAAGTGTTGGTTTCAACTTCCCAGGAGTAAAATGTCACAATGGCCTTTACACAAGTGATGGCTGACAGTTGCACAGTCATAGGCTCAAGATACACAATATAATCTGTGCTGATATTGAGATCTACCTATGTAAAAAAGTGATACATGAAGAGACTAAAAAATATCAGCACAAACCCGAGGCAGCTACTTTACCTGCAGAGGGTAAAGTCATGAATAACGTGTGTAAATGGATGTCAGTAAAACCTTTATAAGGAGTTGAATGTGTATGTATTTTTAGTGTATGCCAGGCGTCTTACCAGAAAACTCCATTAGAGATATTTTGAAGAGATTAATACATGTTCATCGTGACTGCACTCCTTCTTTTTTTTTTTTTTTTTTTTTTTTTTTTGGAAAACAGAAATTATGCAATATCTTCAAAAATTGGAATAAAAACTGTGAGTTTCATGAATTAAAAAAAAAAAAAAACTGCAACCCCACACCAAAAATGTCAAGAAGAGTTTTTCAGAGCTGTTAAAGTCTAGCATCTTAAAGCTTTCCAAAGCTTCTATGAAGCAGTTGTGAAATAATTTCTTTTTAAAAATTTCAGATCAAAATTTCTTTGCCTGGAAAAATGACATTTTCCTTATGAAAAACAACACAAAATAAAACAGAAAGTGTCTACTTTAAAACTTGTTTGTCCAGAAGTTGAGTAGATGCATATAGAAATGCTATGTTTTTGATTTTTTACTAAAACAGCTTTAAAGGAATTGCAGCTTGTCTGTTTCACATCCTTGTTACTCCATTGAACTAGCCCCTGGGCCAGAATGTCTTCCCTGTTCCTCGGTGTATGCTAAAACCTTCTAGGACAAACTGCCTCTTGCCTTCAAAGAGATGAGATCATGACAGAGAGAGATAGGGAGAGAAAAACACATTTCTCAGTCAGCTCTGTTGTATTTCTCGCCTGGTGGTAGTGCTAGCTTTTATTCATATAGTTAAAGCACTAATTTCTATTTGTGATAGGTTATGGCAGATCACATTCTAAGCAGCTCTCTGCTGAAGTGTTGAATATAGTTTGTTTAAACTTAAAGCTGGGAATCGAGAAGGAAACACTTCTGAGAAAGACTTCAGTTGGCTATTTGTGGTAGTGAAATGAAGCTGCCTAGAAAATAGGAAACTTTTACACAGTCAGTGCACAACTGAATTAACAGGCACAGTGTGAAGAAACCAAAATGCACAGAAAGTTCAAAACCTGGTCATTGTCAGAGGTTAATGTACCTGTATCAGAAGTACAACTATTAGCTTTGTATCAACAAGCATGACTTGCTATCTCTGATTCCGTGAAGGAGCAAGCAAATCAGAATCAGAAGCTTTATAGTATTTAACAAAACTACTCAAAATTCAATTTAAAATGAACTTATTTCCTAATGATTTTCAGATTTGGTTGACTTTCATGAGATGTTTCAACTACCCAGTGAAGGATAATACGATCAAACTTACAACTGTGTGGTTCACCCTGTCTTTTGGGTAAGAGTGGTTGAGATCCTGAACAGTTTTTGTTGGACTTGACAGACAGAAGAGTCATCTGCATTAAATCTCTGTCACTATAATTACCATTTCTGTTTGGAAAGGCTTTATTCAGTATAATTATACAAAATGTCATACTGTTTAGTTTATTCTTGGTTACAAACCTGACCCAGATAACAACTGATACAGAAAACTGGCATCTTCTTGGTTTGAGATCTTTATTTTTATACAAGCAATCATCAAATACTCAAGAACTGTGATTGTCTCAACATTTAAAAATATGAACTTGATGCCCAAACTCAAAAATAAGTTCATATCCTTCAGGTTAGTCTTCAGGGCATCATCAGGTTAGGCTTCACTCATGCACTCTTTAAAAGGTGTTAGTCTACCTGTTTGAATCTACAGGCAAAATTAAGGCAGATGCTAAAAAAATATTTCTTTTTTGCAGCTCCCATGGCCTGTAATTTAGGAATAGCTCAGTTCCTCATGTCTGGGTACCCACAGAACTTCCTAGTGTTCCTCAGGGGAGGAACCAGCATCTAGGCCTGTCCCACCTCCCAGCAAGGTGCGGGGCAAATGGTGGCACCAACCTTTGGGACTTACACAGAGATGGGGATGGGGACAGGAAGAGGGACGGTGACGGGACAAGATGTGGGGACAGTGGCAGAGCAGGGCTGCGGGAGACCAGCCTTACTGTGGCCTCACTGGGGAAGGCCCCAGGGCATGACTGAGTATTTTCTGTTTTTCACAGCTACTACGGCTTATCTGTCTGGTTTCCTGATGTCATTAAACACCTGCAGTCCGATGAGTATGCGTCCCGAGTGAAACTCTTCCGCAATGAGGAGGTTTCACATTTCGTCTTCAACTTCACACTGGAAAATCAAATACACAGCAGTGGAGAATACATCAATGACAGGTTTAAAGATGGCCTAATATCCTGATGGGGCTGGAATGAGTTAATGCATGTACTCAAGCAAGTCCTAATAATATAGTATTTTCCCTTATTAACTAATAATGGACAGTTTTGTTAGTTTTTTTCATGAGAATTTGTTTCTATTCTTATTTTACCATGATTCAATCTTGAATAGTGCCCCAGTGCACTGGACCTGTGTGTGCCCTGCTCACTCTAGTGCTGGATCCCTTGTGCAGAAACTGCTTCCCTGCCCTCCTGGAAAACAAACTGAAAAGCAGACTGAAAAGACCAAGTTAACAATCCTTCTTTTCACAGTGGGATTCAAAGGCTTTCAGATCCAACACATGTCACAACATTGCAGGGAGCTGGGGATGGAAATACTTTCATCTACTTTGCTTTTCTTTTTCTTGTAGTGATTTAAGACGCATCAGTGAAAAAGTGAAACATTGAGACGATAGGATCTTAGCACAGGAAGATAAAAGTTAAACACTAGTCCAAGGCAACAAAAAGCATGAACAGTTCATAAGGAGAGACAGCTCTTTGGCAACCTCTTTTTTGTTTTTTAACTGAATGCATCTGTATTAAGGCTCTAGCTAGACATTTACATATAAATAAATATGGGAAAATTAAACAAAGCTGTTTTAGCTACTTAATTTCTCTTAAGAGATGTAGAAAACAACTGTCTGAGTGGTGTCCTTGATAACATAGTGATAAGTAATCAATATTTCTATAGGAAGACATATATCTAATAAATAAAATAAATTATTTTGTTAATACGGGGTTTTTTTTCTTCTTTACTTCAAGAAGAACTTGGGTTTTGGTACAATTACTTCATGCATTGCAGACAAAAATGAGCAGTTACCTCATTTTTAAAGTAGCTGTTACTTCTCAGTTCAGTTTCTTTCCAGGAGAAGTATGTTTTCCCAAAAGCAAAGAATCACTTACTCTCAGTAAGTTTTCTATATTTTGTACTCTATCAGCCAAGATCTTATTAATCTGAACAGAAAATTGCTATAAAACACTAAATCTAACATCAATCAGCTCCAAGACACTTTCAAAATTGCAAATTCAATAGGCCACTGACAGTTATTTGAGACTCACAATATATTTTCTGCAATAGTATGAAATCTTAATATTCGTTCTCCACAAATATTTCAATACCACGTCACTCCTAATTTCAGCATTTCCCTAATGTTTTTTTCTTGACTAGAAGATACAGCACTTTTTCCTTCATTACTTTTCTGTTGGATTTGAATTCAAATCGCCATTTTTAGTATAGTCATAACACATTTCCTGTCCAAAGGTGAAAAGTGCATCAGGAGCATGTAGGATATATAATCTGTCTTGTCTATTACAACTGACTAATCTAATTGCCAAATGCTCTTTGTTCTCCTCTGAAATTACTTTTAAAAATGAAAGGTGTTACATAGAAAATGATAATGAGTTGACACTGAATGCCAAACAGAGTTTAATCGGAGTGTCACAAATGAAAAATGATATAGTAACTAAAACTAATGAGCTGAGATAACTTTTTTTTTTTTTTTTCCTGACAAATACAGAAAGAGAATTATTCAGCTAGCAATTCTTTTTCTGTGATAACCATAATTAGCTTTCACTAATTTCTGATAAAGATGTGATTTCAACAACTTTATTGGTGAGAGCATGTTTCCTACTATTTAAAATTTAGCATATTTTCTGTGTTGCTCTTCCTACCATTAGACTTGCAATAGGAGACATACTTAGACAGACTTAGCTCTGTGTTTGAAGGTTTTGGCATTTTAACTGTTCTTATATTCATATAACAATCAAACCTTTGCTTTTCAAAGTGTTGCCACTTGGGATGAAGCCTGCAACCAAAACTGCCCTCCTTTAGCTGCAGCTTTTCCCAGACCATGTGAAATAAAGTACATCACAAAAATGCTGTTTTATTACTACTTCTCTTTTTTTCTTTGTTAGCACAAGGATATCAGTGGTAAGAGTAAAGTGGAAAAGGCTTACAGTATTGTTTCAGCCTAATAAAGTTGAGGTAGGAAGTAACTGCTGGTTAGATTCTTTGTCCTTAACTTTTTCTATGGCTGACTTGATTTACAGTTGTAATCAAAGGCCTAGGAGTTAAATAATAGTCATTAAGAATAAAGATGTTCAGAGATAGGAAAAATTACTGACAATAAATTTCTGCACATTTCACGTGATAATGCTAAATCAATTTGTAAAATCATTTTTAGAATCTTGAACCAGTATATTTTGGATTTGAGCCTGACACTGTGCTGAGTGTGTTCATACGGATAAATAAATGTTCTTTCAAAAATTCTTTCTAGCTTGCTGGTAACAGCAGGTTCTTATTTGTTCCAAGAGATTGGGTTTCTGGAGCCTGAGATCCCATTATGACTATAATGTCAGATAACAAGTACCGGTAATTTTACAAGGCTATTCCAAAGATGCCATGACATTGGTTTTGGTAGATAATCAAGGACAAGTACTGGCTGAACTATTCTCACAGATATACTATCATTGGTTAAGGCCAGTAGCTATCTGCAACTACGTGTTATATTAATGCTTTTTTTTTTTTTTTCCTGAGAGTATCCCAGAATCAGCTAATTGTTTATCATGTCTCCAGAGTGTCATTAAGCAACCACTGTTTCTGGGGTCAAAGTTTTTAGAAGGATACCAGGTAAACCTGTGTAGCTGCATCAGCTTGACCTGCTGTTATTTTCAACCTGTGAAAGTAGACTGATAGAAATTATTTCTATTGGACAGATTTGTTATGATGAAGTTTAAATCAGTAACCTTTGAAGACTCACTTTTTAAGAACTGTGTGTTTGAAGACATCACTTCACTGAATACATACTTCAGGAACTGCACTTTTGTGAATACCACCTTCTACAACACAGGTATTACACGAAAACCTGGAGTATCCATTGTTCATCTGCATGTTCTTGTCTTTTTGTTATGAAGCGATTATAACTTCTGAATTTCTAACAAGGCATACGGGAAGCTTTCTTGCAGAGAATGCAAAGCTATAAAATAAAGAGGCCATGGTAATCTAATATCAGAAAAGAGAAAGGATCACACCTCCGTTTGAGGTTCTGAAGGCCTAATATTCACTCAGAAATTAAACCTTCTTTAATTTTAATCATCCCTACAGAGATTCAGTCTGGAGTGAGAAATTGTCTGCTTTAATCAGGTATATTTTAGTTTGGTCTAGAAGGACTTGTGAAGTACTATTCTGTTCTGCTGGCTGTGGCATGGGGACTGAGTTCAGGATTCAGACTATCTCATCTATAATTATTCCCAATGTACTGAGTATTCTACCAAATATATGATTGTGTGTTTTCACATTGTAAGCAGAGGACTTGGATTTTTTTTTTTTTTTTCAGTTTTAATGCAATATAAGTAAAAGTAGACTATTGCCAGCTAAGCCCACCACATTTGTGGTAGAGTTAGGCTTCAGAACAAACTGTGCCCAGCTTTCTTTGTCTGGAAGAATACCTTTCTTGTGTATTCTTGGTATTCTTGTGTAAGGATGTTATGACTGATGGGAGAAGAAGAAATATGGGGAAAAAAATAAAGAGAGATATCTAAAATGTTATTTGAAAAAGAATGGCCTGAACTGTTCCATGTAGAATCTCATCTGCATTCTTGTTCAATAATGAATGCATGAGAATGTCACCAGTGTTAAGACAGAGTGGTGTCAATCTGATATCAGATCCTTGTAGGTTCTGGCTGATAACTTTCAAAATAGTTAACCAGATGCAGAACTATAAAAATGGAAGTCAGAAATATCTGTAAATATTTGTGCTTTAATCAGAAGTACAAAAACTGTCACAATTTATGCTGAGATTGTAGAGCTCACAGTTAGTGAAAAAGTTTAAGGAAACAAATAACTAATTGCATCTCTAAACACTGTGACAGTCACATTTTAATACTTTTTTTTTTTTTTTTTTTTTTTTTTTTTTTCCGGAGTAGAACTAAGCTGAAGAACAAACACTCTTCTCAGAAATCCAAAGAAGTTTAATTTGAATTATTTGTGAACATATCCCTTTAAGAGAACTCAAACTGAGCATGATCAGCAGTCTTATCGTTCTTTGGTTCCTCCTCTTTGGGAGGTTCTTTGGTACGGAAATCACAGGTCTGATACTGAGCAAAACTGAGGAACAATGACTATGGTGACTGATAAAAACTAGCAGAAATCCAGCACTTTTTGTGCAAGACCAGCCTGATGTGAGAGGGCTGAACCAAATACATTCCAAATAGAGTTGAAATACATTAATATAATTGGCCTAATTCAAGGTCACAGTTGACCTTTTATATGACCCTTGCATATTTTCTATTAAGATAAAAGGCTATTAAAATTAACAGCAATAACTACTGCCAATTTATGAAGCAGTAAAATCTCTTAGTTGTCATTAGGGTTGTCTAAACTTGAAATGTTTTTAATCAAATGCTGCACATGGAGTCAACTGTTAACTGAAAACTTTCTTTTTCTTCTTTCCACAGATCTCGAGCAATATAAATTTGTTGACAGTGATTTTATAAATTGCACATTTTTTCACATCAGGACAGGATGCCAGATTTCCTTTGATGATGACTATAGTGCCTACTGGATTTATTTTGTTAATTTTCTGGGAACTTTGGCAGTGTTACCAGGGAACATTGTGTCTGCTCTTCTGATGGATAGAATTGGACGTTTAACAATGCTAGGTATGGACTTCACTCTAAAACAGGAAAAAGCACAAAATCTAAAGCTGTTCTGATAAAATAACATTTTTTTTTTTTTTTTTAAGAAAAAAGGATATTTCTTTGGATTTTAACTCAAGTATATGGGACAGCTATTTTACTACACTCTGTGAGCAGAAATGTTAGACAAAGTAAACAAAACCCATTCTTTTAAATACAGCTCCACTTAGTATTCGCTTTGTCTGTCTCATATGTAGGTGGTTCCATGGTTCTTTCTGGCATAAGCTGTTTTTTCCTGTGGTTTGGCACCAGTGAATCCATGATGATAGGTATGCTGTGCCTCTACAATGGTCTCACCATCTCAGCATGGAACTCTCTTGATGTCATTACAGTGGAGCTGTATCCTACAGACAGAAGGTAGGTAAAGATACATCTCCATTAACCTTGACAACTTTATTTCTATGTACCAGTGATTTGTCCTAAGAATAATGAGAGAAGAAAAATATTTCTTGAGCTCCTTGGTATGTCTTTCACACCAAATACCACCTAATCAGGAAAATACCACAAATGTAATTTCATATGAAAAAAAGTCTAACTGTTACTCCCATTTAAAGTCCTGATAATGAGCAACATTTCTGAAAACAGTAACAGAATATTTCTGGGTTTACCCTAGTGCAATAAGCTTATCAGTGCAGTACTTGGTCCAAAATAGAGATTGGTGCACTTGCATGTAGATCGTGAAATATTAGGGACGATAATAAGAATCAATTTCTGGAGCTCAGAAAGAGATTGTGGTCGTGAATCACTCTGAGCTGTTAATCAGCCTGCATCAAATTTGTATTCAAGATCATCTATCATTAAGCAGATATATATGCATCTCAGGCATTGCTCCTAAAACTTCAATGCTCTTGCAAAAATGAAATAGTTTTGAAGTTCTACAAGAACTGCTGCTAGCAGACATTTTTCCTCTCGTGCTGAGATACAGGATACTCTCTAATGTTGACCTTATGCCACTGAATGGGCTGAAGGAAGAACTGCGAATGAAGAACTCGCATGTGGTACTCTGCCAAGGGTAAAATTATGAAAGGTAGAATTTATTGAATAGGCTGGGAATTTTTCCCTACGCTTTTTCCATGGGGNTCTTTTTCCAAGGGGGAAAAAAAAAAAAAAAAAAAAAAAACTAGCCATATGTATATATGTATATATGTAAAACTGCCCAGTTTTCTGCAAAGTTAAGAGTGTCTCTTATCACAGTGCTGTTTCTTATGTCACTCGGTGGAAGTCTGAAATACAGCAAAAAACATTTCCAGAAGTTTATAAATGCTAGATGACATGCTGGCAAGTCAGTTTTTGGACACATGCAACTGACTTTGGTACTATCCTTTGAGTGAGGTAAACAGTAGACTGGTTGAATATCATAGGATCACAGAGTGGCTTGTATTGGAAGGTGCCTTAAAGCCCACCCAGTCCCACCCCCTGCCGTGGGCTGGTTGCCACCCACTGGATCAGGCTGCCCAGAGGCAATCCAGCCTGGCCTTGAACACCTCTGGGGATGGGCCACCCACAGCTTCTCTGGGCAGCCTGGGCCAGGGCCTCACCACCCTCTGAGTAAAAAGTTCCTCCGAACATCTAACCTAAATCTCCTCTCTTTTAGCTTAGAACTATTCCCCCTTGTCCTACTACTATCAGACCATGTAAAATGTTAGTCTCCCTCCTGATTATAAGCTCCTTTTAAGTACTGTTTTCTTTTAATTTGTATTTTTAAAAATATGTGCCTTTTTATGGAATAAATTAATATCCATTGTTGTGATTTTATCAAAGAAACTATACTAAGCTACTCACAAATCTAAAGCTCTAAGCTTTAATACTAAACACTACCAGTTCTACTCTCAAGGAATCTCGTTTTGGGCAAGGATTATATCATCAGCCTAACAGATTGATATAACTCTAATAAATATCCTTTTCAAATAGTCATTTTGTTGGCATTTCTGAATGTAGCAGGTGCAAGTATTTTCTTGCTAAATTCTTGCTATATTCTTACTAAAATGCAGTAAAGAAAAATAATTGGAAAACTCACTGGTACCAATGGAAGAAAAAATAATCATCTTTACGAGACATTAGTAAAAGAATGTTGCTGATATTTACTCTAGTATTTATAGCTTATTTACCTGTATTTATAGCTTATAGTAGTTTTTAATAGTTTCTGCTAGCTATGGGATTGTAGTAATTTTTTCCCTGATTTTCTCTTTTAAAAACCTTACATATGCAAAAAATAATTGTATGGAACCCTAATTCAAAACTTATTTGCAGCTGAATTATTGGGGTATCTTTTTGTAACAGTTCAGACAGAAAGCTTATCATTTTAAATTATTAATGTAAACAGGCTGGTAGGGAAGTCTGCCTGCTACAGGAAAAACTTTGATGACATACTGCAAATGAATTTTCCAAAAATTCTAGTTCCATCACAGCCATTTTCTCCCTCGTGAGATTACAATGAAATGAGCAATTCCGGATGCTTGTTCCTACCCATGGCTTTTAAAATTGGGGCAAAGCTGTTCAGTGCATTACTATATTACTGTTCCAGTATGTGCTTTTTCCTTACTCCCAACCAGTGAAATGATCACCAAGAAGCAGCAGATTGCAGGTTGCGGATAGTCTAGAAGTGTGAGGAAGGAGGCCAGTTTGTGCTAGAATGCACAGGAGACCACGTTGAGCAGCCCCTGCTTTACCTCTCACACAACTCTCCTTGGAAACCAGTCAGCTGCCAACTACTGGGGCTCTGCCAGTTTCGTGCAGGGTATTATAAAAGGTGTTTCATAGACTGTACTTCAGATAATGTATGGAAGACTGTACTGGCTTTCTGCCAGGTTGGGGTTTGGTGAGCAATTTGGAAATAGGTGAGATATGTGATACACACATTTCACTTTCCTCTTCATCATCTGCCCACAAGGCAGAGTTAAAGTTGCTTAAAAATCTTAACAGACTTGGATTCCATATACTTTCAAAATCACCTTGTACCTATATTTACCTTACAATGCCTAGATTTGAGGTAATTCAGAAGTTTGTCCTGAATTCTTGATAAGTACAAAGCTGGAGAAGGGACTAGAAAACAAGACGTGGGGAGCAGCTGAGGGAACTGGGATTGTTAAATCTGAAGAAGAGGAGGCTGAGGGGAGACCTCATCACTCCCTATGCCCACTTGAAAAGAGGTTGCAGCAAGGTGGGGGTGAGTTGCTTTTCTCAGATGATAAGTGAAAGGATGCAAGGAAATGGCCTGAAGTTGTGCCAGGAGAGGTTTTGATTGGATGTCAGGAAGAATTTCTTCACAGAGAAGATGATCAGGTATTGGAACAGGCTGCCCAGAGAAGTGGTGCAGTGCCTGTCAGTGGAGGTATTGAAGAGAGATGTTAACATGGCTCTAAGCAACATGGTTTAGTGATGGAACCCTGTAGGTCAGGTTGATGGTTGGACCTAAAGACCTTGAAGTTTTTTTCTGACTTAGATAATTCTATTATTCTGTATTTTGTGACAATGTAACATAACTTTTGCTTGCATGTTCTTTATAAATCACAAGTTCGTTTTTGGAACTGCTATGATAAGAGATGCTAGAGACTGTACACAGGTGGTTTTCAAACAGATGATGAAGCTGTGTTAGAAAATAGAAGATACGTTATAAATCCTAGTCATACGGATGTTTCACTCTTCACATTTGGTAGTAATTAAAAATCATTATATAATATTCTTCATTATGTTATTTAGTTTTCAATACACAGTTTTTAAAGGATATCGGTGATGGGTACCTATAAACAAGCTAATTTCTAGTAAGCAAGTAAATTAATCCAGCTCCCTTATGCAAAAAGCTTGTGTTATCTCATACTTTGTCTATCGTTTTATCTCATCTTTTATCTTAGCTTCTTAATGGCCTGTGCTATTCTATCTGGACAGCCCAACAGTCAACAAGTTCTGAAAAATCTTTGGTCACTTGTGACCTTCTGGACAGACAAACCAAATTATTCCGTATCTCTGAAAGCTCTGCTCTAAAGCAGAATAATTAAACATCTTGTGAACATTTTTGGATGTTCATAGAGTTATTCTCTACATTTTCATAAACTTCCTGTATTTTCTGAGTGCTTCTTTGGAAGGAGCTGATGCAGAAATTAAAGGACTGAGGACAGTGATAATGCTGTCAAAACTAACTTTAGGTGCCTGATTTGTCACATATGGGAGCTGGCATCTCAAACACTGAGCATTTTAGAAGAGGGAAGGGGCTCACAGTACAATTTTCCTTACTGCTGTAAGGGCTCGGCACTTCAATAACGCAAACCTGAAGGTGCTAAGCTGAGCAGCTAGCAAATGTGAAATGACTTAATGAGTATTTAGTTAGCTTAAGCAACTTGCTAGCATCATATAAAAATTCTGCAGCAGAAATAAGAGTCTTGTACTTTTTCCCGAGAGCATTCAACATCCTTTTCTTCAGGACTGCTTTTTCATCATGCAAACCCAACCCAACAGTGCACCTTCCAAATTCTGTAATCTATGAGGGAAATCAGGTTTCCTTCACTACATGATTCATGTTTTATCCCTCAGGTTGACTTTGTTCTGTACATTGCCAGAGTGAAATGGAAAAAAAAATATTGTATGAAGAGGTAATTATAGATTGTGTTGTAATGTGTGTGCCCAAGGGGCTTGAAATAATATTGCATAATTTCCTAGCTCTGCCTGTAATACAAATATGAACAGAAGAGAGTAAAGATTGTCTGAAAAAGTAACATTTAGTAGATTTTTATTACTAAAAAGCAATAATTACACTCACGTAAATGTTCAATGTTTTCTTGTGAACTGATTTGGAAAGCACTAACTTTATAAGCCAAAATTCTTGTCAAGGAATGAATACAAACCTAAGCCAAACCTAAGCAGAAAGTGGAGTACTTGTATCTACCACAAAGTAAATCAAGGTTAGATTGCATCACATAACCATCAATTCATCAGTTTTGTTAAGGCTGCCAGACATCTGCGTTTGAATCATGGCCAGGAGTGTTTAGAATACAAGGTGTGCTATAAAATGATTTCATCCTGTTTTGCTTTTTTACATACTTCTTTAGGAAGTTCATACGTATTTGTTCACAATTAAGAATTAAGTCACCTTTCTTCAGTACATTATATTTATCTTTTCCTTCTCTTCTTGAGCCCTAAGAATCTATCCCCAGAGAAGTAAGCCCTATTCACAGGATATCTTAAGTCCAACTTTTTATTGTTGTGGCTGTGAGAAGAGAAGTTTGCTATTCATTTGAGTCATAACAGCAGCCATCAACCTACAGTAGACTTCCTGACAGCTGTTTTCTACTGCCATCCTGTGGATGTGGTTCAACTGCATGTTGCTGAAATCGAATGCTGGTGGTTTTAAGGCATGAAAAACCGCATCTATGCAGCTCCTTTGGCAAGCAGAAGGCAAAAAGGCACATTCCATGGTTTTGCTTTGCACACTGAACGCTGTAATTGGTGAGGTTATGATCTACATGCTTGTGCTTATTTTTAAAAGATCTGAAAATGCCTGGACATTAGAAAATTGTCAATAGCACATTCAGGAACTCATTGTTTTCATGGCATTTGAGTATTGTCAGCCCCCACAAAAACGGTATTCAGAGTCTTTTGTAAAGTGTTGGGTAGGTTTAGCACTAGGTCTGGCAAGAGGGATATCAAGTGTCTGAAACATGTTCAGTAAATTCTCTATTTCAGGAAAATGAAGTTATGAGGTTCTCCATAAGCAACGGGAAAGTGAGCCCAAACTATTTTATTTAGGTATACAAGCACCTGGTCTAAGAAGGAACATACATGGCAGCTAGGAAACAAGCTCTTTTAATCTAAAGACTTGGGTAATCCTTCTATTTTTAACTGTTTGGATTCTTGCCATTTGTTGTGTGGGGACTGGGTGCAAGGAAGCCTAGTGTTTTTCTTCATTAGAGGTTTCCCAGCAGCAGAAGTAAAATACATCAGGGAAAATCCATTTTGTCTAACACTTCGCTTTCTATCAGACCTGATGCTTTTATAGGACCTCTACATCTTTTTCCTATTAATACTAAAGTCTCTGTTTTTTTTTTTTTTTTTTTTTTTTTTNGTTTTTTTTTTTTTTTTTTTTTTCCTTACAGCAAGCCCAAATTGATTCACCAGCGTTGTCTTTCTGATGTTCCCCAAAGATTTATTAACATTCTCTGACTGAGGTTCTTGTTACTGACTCTATCAGCCAATAAATAATGTTTTGCTAACAGAGTCAAAAATATATCCTTATGCCAATGCTTTGCTCAGTAACTGATCAACACAGCCTGGATTGGTGTATTTAGTAACGGCCTTCTGCCTTTGCATTTTTTCACTTACTGTGTTTGTAATGCTGAGATGACACAGCACTGATGTCTGATCAGTGTACTTTCAGTACACTAACATGTTCACAAAAAACTGTAGCAAAAGTTGTATTAGTGCAAGAAGAGAATACTCTGTTCTCGTATGTATATGTGTTACAGTATTTGTATTGCGTGGCTATCATTAATCCCCTGGATTCAGCAGAACAAACTATGAAGGTGGTTGTAAACCTACAAGCCTGAATTTGCCATCTTTATAGCTCAACAGTGCAGACAATTATTTCATTCCTAGTATTAATGCACAACAAATCACATTCAAACACAGTAATGTAATTGAAGGATATAAAGGTAGAAGGTTGAACAGTGATAATATTTTTCAAATTAAGGTCTCAATGACTGTGCAAGTAAACATTTTACATAAGCCTAAAAATCTTGATGTTCTTGCAGTGATAAATGACAGAAAAAGGTTGTGTATACGTAGGCAAAAGGACATGCCTGAAAATTGCTTAAAGATCAAAAGACTGAACTCTGCTGGATTTTTCAGTTTGTATCATCAGGACAGCCAAGGGCAATAAAAATGGGTTTACTTTATCTTATGCTTTTTTTGTTATACTTTAACAAAATTAATGAGATTAGACTAATTAACACCCCTTACAATTGAAAAATTTGAATAAATCCATTTTACAAAATAGAACTGTATTTTCATTGCCAACAAATTACCTTAAGTTTGCTTGAATATGAGAGATACTGTATTGCAGAATTATCTTAATTCCTAACATGAGAATCTTTGGTATATAACTGATTATATATTAAGAATGAGGTAGCAGCCCTGTAGGCTGCCTATAGGGCTCAGCACATGAAAACAAACGGTCCAAATTACTCAGACACCTGTTATAACTAGTTGATCTAAGCAAATACATGTATGAAAAAACTTACCCTTATAAGGCAGCATAAAACACCACTGAGTGTAAGTAAAATCATCATATGTTTCATCGTAAGTAAGTAAATTTTCATATGTTTTGTACTATTGCATTTCCAAAAATCTCCTGCCCATACCTGATTTGTATTTGCTAAATCTATGTTTTCTTTGGGGAGTTCTGGTATGTTCTCTGAATGTGCTGAGACTAGTTATGATGAATTGTCTGGATTTTCTATATGAACACTGATATTTCTCTCCTACTGTTATGTGGGGGCAAGTCTGGTTTTACACTGATACTGGCAGATGAATAAATTGAATTTATGTCTTCAGACTCTAATTACAGCTAGTCACCACTACAAATTCAGAAATATTTTCTGTGCATAAACAAGGCTGAAATTACCCTGTCATGTAGAATCATAGAATCATAGAACCATTAAGGTTGGAAAGACCTCTAAGATCATTTAGTCCAAGCGTCAGCCTAACACCACAGTGCCCACTTAAACACCTCTGTAATAGCCACATCTACACATTTCTTGAACACCTCCAGGGACAGTGATTCTACCACCAACCTGGCCAGTCTGTTCCAATGCCTGGCCACTCTTCAGAGAGGAATTTTTTCCTAATATGCAACCTGAACCTCCTCTGGTGCAGCTTGACGCCATTACCTCTCGTCCTATCACTAATTACCTGGGAGAAGAGGCTGACCCCCACCTCACTACAGCCTCCTTTCAGGCAGTTGTAGAGAGCAATAAGGTCTCCCCTGAGCCTTCCCTTGGCCATGTCACATAAGCCTTGTGCTCCAGACCCTTCACAAGCTTTGTTGCCCGTCTTTGGACACACTCCAAGGCCTTGATGTCCTTCTTGTAGTGAGGGGCCCAAAACTGAACACAGCACTCAAGGTGCGGCCTCACCACTGCCAAGTACAGGGGGACGATCACCTGCCTAGTCCTGCCGGCCACACTATTTCTGAAGCAAGGCAGGATGCCATTGGCCTTCTTGGCCACCTGGGCACATTGCTGGCTCATGTTCAACCAGCCGTCGACTGACACCTCCAGGTTTTTCCTCTATGTAACTTTCCAGCTACTGTGCCCAATCCTGTAGCATTGCTTGGGGTTGTTGTGGCCAAAGTGCAGAACCTGACACTTGGTCTTGTTGAATCTCATGCAGTTAGCCTCAGTCCATCAATGCAGCCTGTCCAGATCCCTCTGCAGAGCCTTCCTTCCCTCAGGCAGATCAACACTTTCTCCTAACTTGGTGTTGTCTGCAAATTTACTGAGGCTGTACTCAATGCCTTCGTCCAGATCATCAACAAAGACGTTGAACAGGACCAGCCCCAGCACTGACCCCTGGGGAACACCGCTCATGGCCAGTCGCCAGCTGGATTTGACTACATTCACCACCACTCTCTGGGCCCGGCCATTCAGCTAGTTTTTCTACCCATTAAAGAGTACACTTGTCCAAGCAACAGGCTGACAAGCCCATATAAACTAAGCTGGCTGTTTAGTCTTCAACATTTTCCTACTTCTTTACGGTAAAGTCTTTCTTATCATAGTCTTTCCTCGACCTGCTTCTCCTCCCTATCTCCAACACTTTTTCACACTAGAAGATGCATCAGTCTGGAGCTCCTTCCCTGTCAGGAGCTTCTCCACATTCTGGACAGCTTCCACCTGGCACATTTCTGATACTCAGCTTTGTATGGCCTTGTAGTATCAATGTGTCTATGGTGGGCACTTGATCACAGGCTTTGAAAGATTGCTCCAGTAGCGTGAATTTTCTCTACTTCCTTCAGCACATCTCCCAGTCTTCCTTTGGACTGGTATCTCTAAAAATCTTCCTAGAAGTTAATCATTCCTCCTCTGAAGTAGGTGTTCTCAAGAAATTGCTGTAAATGTTTATTTATTAGAAAGATTCTCAAGTTACCCTTCTGAAGTTTCCTCATCTGCTGCTCTCAGCAGCGCACTCTTAGACCTCACTGGTCTGCACTGTAGGCAACAGAGCACGTCTTTTTGAATATGATCACCTCCATGTGCAAGTTTAGATTTCTGGACATGTTTGGACACATTTGTTGTGCCTGACAGATTTGGTGGCCTTTTATGATGGAGTAACAGCATCAGTGGATAACGGAAGGGTCACCCAGTTTCGGTATTTCTGTCAATACCTTCTGTTTGGACTAGGAGATTTTTTCCTTCTAATGGCAAGACTTAATATTAACAAGAAAGAAACGCTATGCTCTGAGAAAAAGTTTATATCCCCTTTATTCTTATTATTTCGTCCTGGTGAGCACTGTGGGAGTTCAACATATTCCTTCTCCCTTTCACTTCGTAGAGATCTGAGAAAAGATAGAGATTCTACCATTGTACAGATGATGTTATTAGGAGATTTTTGTTTGGACAGGGTTATTCTTGCAACTATGAATGATACAGTCATGTCAAAACACATTTTATTTAAAATGATAGTAGTTTGCATAACACATTTACATTCTGGCTACTAAATATTACTAAAATCACACCTCTGCAAAGCAAAAGCCCATTTGAATTGCCCACAGATGCTATACTCTCTACTGGAAATCTGTTCCCTTCCCCTTGTCTGAAAAGTTTCTTGGGTACCACTTCTGTACCAAACAAGGGATTTTTTAAGCCTCATTCTCTCTGCTCCTAAGATACAGCCATTCAATCTTATTAGAGGTGTCATTAGCCTTTTGAGAAAGCATTCATTGAACAGTGTACTTACTACCTGTAAGAAAACCATTTGTATTCAGTACCCCATGATGCTCATCATTTCGTTTTGGTGACCTCCTTCAGAAATCACCAAGTAGCTCTTGAAAGACTTCCCACTTCTTGTCTATCAGTTCAGCATGATAAATGTTCTTCAACATGATGCTCTTCAACATCTTGCTGATGACACCAAGCTGAGTGGTGCAGTGGATACCCCCGAAGGAAGGGATGCCATCCAGAGGGACCTGGACAGCCTGGAAAAGTGAGCCCACAAGAACCTGATGAGGTTCAACAAGGTCAAGTGCAAG
The DNA here is from genome assembly GCA_013399715.1 of Alectura lathami. Classification (NCBI taxonomy): domain Eukaryota; kingdom Metazoa; phylum Chordata; class Aves; order Galliformes; family Megapodiidae; genus Alectura; species Alectura lathami. The sequence continues at coordinate 152,709 of VXAV01002391.1, read as the reverse complement.
GTGTTGCACTTGGGTCAGGGCAATCCCAGGTATATGTACAGACTGGGAGAAGAACTCCTTGAGAGCAGCTCTGTGGAGAAGGACTTGGACGTTGTGATCAACGAAAAGCTGGCCATGAGCCGGCAGTGCGCTCTTGCAGCCAGGAAGGCCAATGGCATCCTGGGCTGCATCAAGAGAGGGGTGGCCAGCAGGGAGAGGGAGGTGATCGTCCCCCTCTGCTCTGCCCTTGGAAGGCCCCATCTGGAGTACTGTGTCCAGGCCTGGGGCCCCCAGTACAGAAGGGATGTGGAGCTGTTGGAGCAGGTCCAGAGGAGGGCCACCAAAATGATCAGAGGGCTGGAGCACCTCTCCTGTGAGGAAAGGTTGAGGGAGTTGGGATTGTT
>VXAV01002391.1:140919-151810 GCA_013399715.1 Alectura lathami | reverse complement strand
CTCAGTTCAAGAAGGACAGGGAACTGCTGGAGAGGGTCCAGCGCAGAGCCACCAAGATGATGAAGGGAGTGGAGCATCTCCCTTATGAGGAAAGGCTGAGGGAGCTGGGTCTCTTCAGCCTGGAGAAGAGGAGACTGAGGGGTGACCTCATTAATGTTTATAAATATGTAAAGGGTGGGTGTCAGGAGGATGGAGCCAGGCTCTTCACTGTGACATCCAGTGACAGGACAAGGGGCAATGGGTGCAAGCTGGAACATAGGAGGTTCCGCTTAAATATGAGGAGAAATTTCTTCACAGTGAGGGTGACAGAGCACTGGAGCAGGCTGCCCAGAGAGGATGTGGAGTCTCCTTCTCTGGAGACATTCAAAACCCGCCTGGATGCGTTCCTGTGCAGTCTGCTCTAGGTGTTCCTGCTTCAGCAGGGGGATTGGACTAGATGATCTTTCGAGGTCCCTTCCAATCTCTAACATTCTGTGATTCTGTGATTCTGTGATCTCTGAGGTCCCTTCCAACCCAAGCTATTCTATGATTCTATGATTCTGATTCTATGACTCTATGACTCTATGACTCTGTGTTACAGAATTTCCATTTGCAGGTCCTTTGTTTTTGTGCGAAAGTACATATTTACCCATTCAGTCATTCATTTCACATTTTGGTCCCTAGAGAGCAAAATGAATTTTGTCTGTATAAAATGCTGCCTCAGTAGAGGTTTGATTTCACATTAGAAAGACCAGGTACAGAATCATTGTTGGCATTATTTCTATTTGGGATATATTTAAGATAGTTCATTCTGATTTGTTCCTGCCCAGAATTTGTTTCAAAAGCTTTTAATCTGATATTCATTTTTAAATTTATTCTGTTTTCTCTTCTAGGGCAACCGGCTTTGGCTTTTTGAATGCACTATGTAAAGCAGCAGCTGTACTTGGAAACTTGATATTTGGTTCCCTTGTTGGTATCACCAAAGCAATCCCTATTCTTCTTGCTTCTACTGTTCTAGTATGCGGAGGTCTGGTAGGACTTCGACTTCCCGACACAAGAACCCAGGTGTTGATGTAACTGGAAAAAGCCATTTCCTATTTCTTTATTTCTTTGTACAAATGTCAGCTCTCCTGTTTGGTGGTGCAAAGGCTTCAGATTCTCATTGCTTAGTAGAGTGCTCAGATGGCAGAAACCAAACACAGAAATGTGGAGTGGCAGAGATCTAGAAACAGCTATACAAAAGTTTTAGATTTCTCTTTCATTTGCTTGCATACTTTGCTATTTAAAACCACTTTACTGAACTTCAAACTACAAAGCTACCTCTTAAAATACTTTCAGTGACGCGTCCAGATAAAAACCATACTGATATTTAGATTCTTAAAATTCAAGAAGTCATATTACTTAAAAATACTCGCTAGATTTGGCCAATGCATTATGAGCTTTTGCAACAGTCCAGATATGCAAGTTAATTACTTAGCAGACAATGTTAATCTTGCATGTATCAATGCATGCAGCAGTAATCAGGAACCTGTATAGACCTCGCCGATACTGAAAATTCTGCCACTCTGTAGCCAAGCTTGTTGATAAAACTTCCTCCATTTTAAGCCAGAGGCATGGACAGGAGTGTCAGTGCCTCTTCATTGGGAAAGAGCTTTAGGTAGGTTCAATCTAAAGTAAAGATTACCATGCAGACTCCACATTTGCTGAGGAGAAGGCAACAGCTATAGCAGGGAGATGAAAAGCCCGTAATTAGTGAGGGTGACAAGAATAATAAAATAAGAACTTTCATTTTTTGTTGCTGGTCCACCAGGAAAATTAAAAAAAAAAAAAAAAAAAAATTCCTCTAATTTGTGTCATCTGGAATAATTTTGCCATCTTAAAACTGAAAATGTGTCTTATTCCAGATGTCAATCAATGCAAATATATCGTTATGTTATTTTAAGTATGAATAAAGGGAGAATCACGTCAGTGAACCATATGAAGAGTAAGATGCTGTCAGAATTTTGTTTGGTATATACACTTTTGTTTGATATTTACACTTCAAATACATATTTACTTGTCAGAGAATACCACCTACTAAATTTAGTCAGGTCATAACTTCAGAATAGGGTATAATGTAACTAAAATCTCTCAAAACATTTTTTTATGAAAACAATATCAAAACAAAGAAAAGCAATAATAAAAGCACCTGAATTATTTTCACAGCTTATGCATTTCTTCATATAACCATTTACTTATGATTTTTAATATCCTAGATATATATCAACATTTAATACTTTCTAATAACTCTCTGAAAAGCCATTCTAAAAAAACAAAACAAAAAAAACAGTTCCAAGGCTGTAGGGAGTGGTCATATCTTTATAAGACCAAATGTAAAGATGGAGAATAAATGGTAATAAATATATTTCTTCTAAGCCATATACTATGAATTGTTTCAGGTTGCAATAAAGACATCCCCACCAGTTCTACTGTAAAATGCTATCAGATCTTTTTAAAATGTTAGTGTTCAAAGTCAAATGTAGATATAGCAGGCAAAGGGGGCAGATCCTATGATGGCAGAAAATGGCTTTGCTTTCAATAAAGCTAATACAATTTGCATCAGCTGATGACCTATCTACCATTTTAGGTTTCAAAGAATAACGTTCTCATAAAACATAAGGGGAAAATTATCAGTACTTTTTCTATTTGTGTCCGACAACTTTTATTAGGTGACTGAACCATTGTCAAAGAAATTAGGCTTTCAGATAAGGTCAGTGTATAGTAAAAGTACAAATTTTTCTTTCTTATACTTGGGAAGTACTTACTCTTGGGTAGTAGTATCTATCACTGCATTTTGTCAATTGTCATCTTAGTTATTTTGAAAAAGTCAGTAAAAGAAAGTCCAGACAAGACCAGTCATTACGGTTCACTGTTCGCTGTTTAGTTTACTGAATATAGAAGTTACATTTTTTAGTTTTGAACAAATGTCTGTGCATTGTAGCACTAAAAAATCAGTCCAAGATCTAGTTTTTGTTATTAACAAAGAGTAAAATGGCTAAATTAAAAAAACATGAGTTCTGAAAAATAATGGGTATTTTCTATGTTGATAATTAAAATACTGTACAGTAAAAAGCAATTTTAGGAAGTATGTTTATTCTACAATATAAACATCAAAATGTCTGAGACTTTTTATATTTTAATCTTATTTTAACATATCTCTTAAATGTCTAAGCTATGTTTCAAGAAGAGGATGAAGAATTACTTTTCACCTCATTCCAGGTTAAGAATAAAATTCTGGCCTTAGTTTTGCATCTGTGGCTTTTGTCCACAAGTCTTAATATTATTTCACAAACTCTTTTCCCTCATGAGAATTATATTTTGGCCCTGTTTCTCTGTGCCATTCATTAGTTGTATGTGTCTACTTCCTTGTATTTACATCACATCTTAGTTGAAATCTGAAACCTTTGCACATGTCTGGAGTGAACCTCAATAGCAATGATAAAATTGTCTTGCTATGCACTATCCACTTCAAGTTCTGTTCAACTCTGTATGTAATACTGAAGAACATCTAGATCCAATGCATCATGCCATCTGATCACTGTGGAGGAAATGGACCATAGGACAAGATTCAGCTTTTGAGGTTTCCGGCTCAAGGTTAACGCACTAAAATCTCAGTATGTGTGGAGTTTTGATGTTTGCTGTGCTGGTTCTTGTCCTAAGTCCTGGGCACATCATAAATATATGATTAAGTCTGGATATAGTGAAGTGAGCAGCCTGAGAACCTGTTTGGAATACAGCAACAGCAGAGATTATTGGACCAAGTACCCAACTGTACTATCCAGGATTAGAGTGAATTGTCTAAGGCAGGAAAATGAAAAAAAAAAAAAAAGAGGATAGTGGGTAGGAAAGAGGTGAAAAATATGCAGAAAAGAAGAACAATGAAAAAGTCAACAAATATTTCCAACATGTTAAACAAAACCTAAAGTTAGAATCTCCCTAGTTTGTGAGTCAGTTGGCTGAACTTATTTTAAACAGTATGTGAGCCAGCATGACAGCTGTTGGAAGAATCAGATGAGTTAAATGCAGTAAAGATTTATCCCATAAAGACAAAAGGAGTGAATGTGATTTCAGACTATAAATACGTGGTTAGATACTTATAATCCAGATTTTGGAACAGCAAAATTTATCTATGGAGATCTGGACACGTTACTCAGGTTACACACAGAAGTGGTCTGTCTGGTCTTTAGTGAATGTGTCTTTTTTGCAGCTTCCAAAATGATCTCAGGTAATAAATACTAGACAGTAGGAATTTCTCTTCCTTTCTATCCCTGTTCATTTATATCTCTCACTACATGACCCTTACAGCGTGTGTAGATTCCTGATACACCTATATTTAAGAGGACATTTGCATCTATCTCCAAAAGAAGATAACAGATTCTGCCTTATATGGCCACATAACACATGGAGAACTGAACTTAACAGTGTTAGTTGTCAGAGCTACCAGGCAACTACAATCAAGACTGTTTTTTTTGTCCATTATTTTCTCCAAACTAACTGACCACTAATTAGAAAATTCTTTCACTGAAGTTGGATATAGGCTTTAGTGCCCTACTAATTAAGGTGAAACATTTATGCCAGCAACAGCAGAAACAAAAAGTACAGTGGCCCCTAAAAACAGAGAAGACTGGTAGCATTTATAGTGGTATTTACCATGATGGTCATTGTTTTTAGATTTGACAACTGCCAGCAAAACGGACCACATGCTTTGTTTTTTGCCGAATAAATTTTATTTTTATTAGTTTAACTCATGACAAGTTGTTTGGCAGAACAGCTTGACTTAGCAGACTCTTCTTTGTTGAAAGTGTATGATTTGTTGTGTTTGTACATTTTAACCATGTTGGCTATAGCCATGTCAGTTAGAAGCATGCACTACAACGTTTAGTGTACAACGCATTGACTGCTGAGTACAGACTCCTAATAAAGGAATCAGGAGTAGGTGCTCAAGGTCCTCTTCCTCCCTGCTTGATTTTAGCTGGTGCCCTTCTAAAGGTGTGTACTACAACTCTATCCACAAATGAAAAAGCATTAGACCTTTCTGATGGGTCCACTAGACTACTATTTGTTTATCCTCTTGGACAATTGGGGCAACCTATGTCTGCTAAGTCAACTTTTGCTCTCTTTCTTCTCTTACTCTTCCATTCATTTCATCCCAAACTGTATATTTTATCAGAGGGCCACCTATAAATAGTTAAAACTCACTGCTCACACTCTCACTTTCTTCTGACTTCATAGTAGCATTCAGCAATAATGTCTGTCATGTGCCTTTGGAATTTGGTTATCTCTTTTTAAACCAAGATAGAAAACAAAGTTCTTCAGGCAAACTCACTTTTTTGAGGGAGCAAGACTCCCTGCGTGTCCATCCAAGGCCTAGAAAGTATGGCTACTTGTTACAGGCCAGTATGTTTGGAGATGATTCACGTAGTATCAAATACACAACAACAACAAATACAGTCAACCAGGCCCATTTTGCCTTTTTCTTGTTTTGGATGTGCTAAGATACTGCCTCAAAGAAAGGTCTTGAATGTGCATGAAGTTCTATGTAATGAACATTCAGGACTAGAGTAGGATTAAATATTGAACTATCCTTTCTTTGCAGGAAGGAGTAGGTGATTCACTGTGAAACAAAAATAAAGAATGCAGATAAAAATAATTGATCCTCCAAAAATTTTGCTTTGCTTGGTTGAACAGTATTAGAAGAAATCAAATGAAGCTGATTTTGGCATACAGACCGCTTGTAGACTCAGTGAGAGCAAATGAAGGTAAAGATCAGTGAGCAGTATTACAAACTGGTGGTTTCTGTTAAATTCAGGTCCTGAGCTGAGTTCCAGATCTACTGACTAACATGTCTGTGCTAATTCCACACTACCACTTGATCCCTGTCTTGCCTCCAAACTGTATTCAAAAATCTGTTTTCTTCATGCTGTGTTTCCTGAACTAAGAGAGTTCTGTTAGTACTAATTCAGTACAAATTCAGTACAAATTCAGACAAATACTTAGGATTTTACAGTAAATTTTATGGACAAGAAGGCAGGAAATGCAGACGAAAAACACTGTTTCCAACTTATTCTGGAATATGATTACTGAACATGTGTTTTCTTTCAAGACTCTGGAGGAAGTGGAGCATTTATGTTTTCACTTCTTGTGTCTTTAACCTCCTGAGTGCAAGGATTCATTTTTAACCTTCTGACTGAATTTTCAATTGCATTTCCAGGTTACTAAGCAGGAAACAAGGCTTGTAGCTTGTATTAGCATGATATCATATTGTTTAGGTAAAGAGGTGTGACTGGATGTAAACATCTCTTTCTGACTAAAGAAAACTCATTTTAAAACGCATAATGGGGAAGAGAGCTCAAGTCAGCACTTAGAGACCATCTGTATGGGAGGCTGAAGTCTTTGCTACATTGCAGAGAACTGGAATCAGCAGTAGTCTCAAGTGCAAGCCCAGGCAGATATGTGGAGATAAGACTCCATCGTTGTAGAAAAAGAAAACAAAAACAGAGAATAACATTTCCTCCAAGCAGAGCTGACCTAGGTGCACAAACAAGAAGATTCCTCTGTATTCCCACTCATTGTACTGAAACAGCTGAGGGAGGCAAACAAGATCCGTTCTGAGAGGAGACTCCTACTCCTATTAGTTCATCCCTCAGTCATCTGTGAATTTTGTGTAGGCGTCCGTTACACATTTAAATGGTGATCCTTCAGAAGAAGATGGAGTCAAATTAAATGCAAACAATGAACACTAAGATTTCAAGCCCCAGGATTCAATTATTTTTATTTTTGGCCGCTGTTTTCTTTGAAGCCTACCCTACAGCTCTGTAATATGTAGTGTTGAATTATTACACCATCAGAGGTGAATACATATACAGACACATGTGTGTGTGTGTTTGTGTGTGGGAAGATACACACATACACACACACAACAGGCTGATGTAGGATTTATAAACCTTATTCTCAACTCATTCTTGATCTAAGTGTTACTTTCTGCATTATGCTTTATTCTTGGAACACAAATAACCTCCTGTTCATTTCCTTGTGCAAAGCTCTCTACTTACTCATGCACAAAATTCATCTTAGATGCCAAGATTCATCTTAGCTGGCCTCTAGTTTTCTGCCATTGGAAGGGAGCAGGTGAAACAGTCTGAAAAGAAATGTCTGACTTAGCTGTAGCCTTCCACCAGCCACACTGTGCCAAACAGCAAGACAGCACACCATGCAGAGGCACTGGTCTTGTTCCAGTGACAGGAGACATTTAAAAGCTTTGAGTTTTGTCTTTTCAAATAAAAGTCTTAAAAACTTTAATGGGGATCTTAACATGTTAACTTCTGTGTAACATATGAGAAAATGTCTGTGTCTTCCTGTAGTGTATGCTTTTCATTGTTTCTGCATACATGCCTGATGTCGTTCTAGTAATGTGGTTGTTCAATTGTTTACAGTTGTTATCACAAATCTTTGACCAGCTTGAAACAGAGCCATTGCCAGGGTGTCTTTCAATTAATGATAAATATTTCCAAAGATCTACTACAGTAGTTATTGCAGAATAAATCAATTCCAGCTATAATCCGAGTATGCACACACGCACACATGCACAATGACAAAGAGCAGAGAGAGTGGAGAGAGCTCTGTCAAAAGCTCTGACATCCACTGCCATCCATTGACATCCATTCTTTCCCTATTTTCAGGACACTTACTCTGCCTTGTGCTTCCACTGGTGGGTACATGCACACATGCTACAGAAATAATAAAAAATATTTGGAAGAAAGGGCATATTCCTTTCAGAGGAGCTAAAAATGTGTAGTTGCTATAGGAAAGCTAACTGCTATATAGTAAGATAAAAAGCAAACAAACAGTAAGACAAAAACAACAGAAAAAAAAAAAAACAAGTAGCTAGCAATTATTTGATGGGGTTTTTTATTAGTTTGAATAGTTGTCTGTCAATGTGTTCTGTGAGTTAATAAACTGAATAGCAGTCTATACCAAACATTCAGGAGGAGAGTATGAAAGGCAGCAGTGCTCACCTAATAGGAAAGTATTCACCTTTGGGAAGTACTGGGTCTTTACAAAGCAAAAACCTGTATTTAATGAGCTACATTGCAACACAGAATTTCTAACAGTCACCATGAATAGACAGTTTCAAGCAGAAATTTACTGTTCAGGTTTAACCTAGCAGTAGGTGAAATTATATCTGTTTGGAAATTTGTAAACACAGATTAAAACTATAGTCTAGAACGAAAAAGAACATATCCAAATTAGAGAAATTATCTTGTAAAGTCAAACAAGCAATAAAACAACAACAAAACCAGCCTTCCTTCTTCTTCTACGTCCAAACTTTACAGGTCTTTCCAGTTTCTTCCTGCCACAGACCCCTTCTAATATGGTGACTGGTTTCCTTAGTGCTTCACTGGTGATAATCAAAGGTTTTACTGAGCATTGGAACAGAAATTAGGTACAAAATTAGAGCTGCACAAAAGCCAGCTCATTTGTAAAGAGTAAAACAAATGCACCAAGCTGCTAGTAACTGCATTTATTGTCTTTCCTGTGTTTTAGGATCTTACAAAATGTTACAGGAAACTAATGATGTGAGTGTAAACTGGTCTGTGTTTAAATCAGTGGAGCAATATGCAGGATGGAGTTCTTAGCATTCTGTTTCACAAAGTGAACATATTAAATACATATACTATGTGTTCATTTAGCCCTTTTTTTAAAAACACAAATAATACTATTCATGTTTTAAAAGCCTGTTTTTTCCCTATGAGTGTAATTTTTCCCAGACAATAAAAGGCTTTTTAGTAGCATCTGATGCTGCGTGCCTAATGAGTCAACCGACAACTTATTTTAGCAATTTTGGAAATAATGTTATATAAGAAATTTCCATTATATCTTTCCAAAAATATCTGCATCACCCTCAACTGCTTAATATAGTGACAAAGGTATAACTTTTACCTGGTCTCAAACATATGTGTCATGTTACTGTACATAAGCAAACATTTTAAGAGTGCATTTTCCTTCACAGTGTAAGAGCACTTGCAGAAGACAGGCATTAAGGAAGAGGCATAGAAAGTAGAACTCATTCCAGTAACCATAATTTATTGGCATAGTAAGGTTACTGATTTTTAAAAAAAACTTGTTAGCATCTCCTAATGCTGAACAACAAAAGGAAAAAGTGTATTCTTTCATAGTTTTTCATGAGCTATTGCCTCCTCCCAGTTTCTCCTACAAACCTTGCACTCAAATTGCCAACTGGGAGTATAATTTTTCGAACTGTCTCTAGTATACAAAAGTGCAGGTGTACTGGTGTGCATATGTTGTCAAGAAATTCATAACCATTTCTGATATTCTAGATTTCTTAATATGCGAAATCATGTACATACTGTATATACAATAAAGAGACATTGTGAAGTTGAATTCCCATTTATACATGTTTACTTTCAGATGTACTAACCTGCAACAAGATCTTGGCAATGGTCCTGGCCTCCCTGGTTTTTAATTTGTTTTTTTCTTTCCTGCTGTGTGTGATCTTCTGTAATGCTGGTTACAGTCATCACTAATGTATATATGTGTTTGCATGTGTGTGCATTGATAAATTCTCTCTTTTGGAGTTCCAGATTTTTCCTTTTAAGTCCAGATGGTACGCTTGTGAACTCATCTTTCCAGTATACTCCTCTGTGTCAGATTGCCAACTATCAAAACGTTTGACCAAGTGTTTTTATTAAGTACACTGAGGAAAGCTGTTTGTATACTTGTGAAAGGGCATGCTCTGTGTAGAATGACTGTGTACAGTATAAATCTATAAAACGTGGAAGTGTTTATAAATTTATCTGACAAATATTTATCATCCATGTAAAAGCAAAGTTATTTAGTGTACATCAGATTAATAAAGGGGCATTTTTTGCTCTACTATATTCAAATAAAGATTTGTTCTCTGCAATGAATGCACATGAGGTGTGATGATAACCAGAACATCATTCTTATCTACCATCAAAATATTGAAAACAGTTGTTTAACCTAAATTCACTCTTTTATGAAGGCTTTCTATATATCTCATCTTTAGTACTTGTATAGAGCTAGAACATGCAATGAAAGAAAACATGGAACAAGTTAGTAAAGTTAAAGTAATGTAAATGACAATAAGAAAGAGTAGAATTTGCTATGGTTGCACAAGATAAAGTTCTTCTACAGTTAGCCAACTGGGGTTCATGTTTTATGACATATAATTGCAAAAAATAGATATCTGGTCACTATATAACTGCACTGCAAGGCTTTGTTATCACCCAAATAATCCTATCTAAGTCTGGGTGAAATGCTTGCTGCTGCAAGGTATAATAATCAGTGCATCCAAAAAGCCATCTGGACTTTATACAATAAACTATGGTTCTATAAGAACTTGGTATCCAAAAACAAAAAACAAAATAACAACAAAAAAAACTGGATCAGCACATCAGTGTTAGTTCTTTAGTGTATTTGTGCACTAAGGGCCTCAGAAAAGCTTCAACTGGTCAAATGTGGTAGCTTTAAAATGAGAAAAAAATGCCATCTTCTTGGTTGGGTCAGGAATACATTTCCACATATAGATAATTACAAACAGACAGTAAACTTAACAAAGCACGTAAGCATCTTCAGCTGTGACACCAACAGGGAAATAGTAAGCTATATGTGAATTTAAGCATGTAGAGCACTGTTTGCAAAACTCAGCAACTAAGAACATGTGATATTGTGACTGTCCTTTGGCAACTAGAATATTTTCGTTTCGTGGTAGGGTATAGAAAAAATGTTCTCTGTCTAGTAAGTATAACCAACAGAAGCACTAATCCATATATTAAGTCTTCCTAGGTCTATGCCCTAATCTATCTGCATTTGAAGGAGATTTATCTTATAA
>VXAV01002391.1:109080-129541 GCA_013399715.1 Alectura lathami | reverse complement strand
TCGGCCGCTGCCCGGTGCCGTTCCCCCCGTACCCGCGTATCCCTGCGCGGGGCGGGCGTGGCCGGGGCGGCAGCAAATCAGCGCGGAGCGGACGGCGCATAAAAAGGGCGGGCGGCCCCGGGAGCTGTATCTCCGGCAGAGCCAAGATGCAGCACGAGGACCAAGCACCCCGGAAGAGGCCGCGCTACGGCTGTGAGTCGGGTTGGGGTCGGTGGTAGGAGTGGGGCGCAGGGGGCGGCTGTTGTTCTCCTCCTCCCTTGCCGGCTTTCTTGGTCCCGTGCGAAGTGAGAGGCTCCGGGGCGGGTGAAAGCAGCCCCGCTGGCGCCGCTGCAGAGCGGCGTTGCGTGCAGCGCTCCGGGGTTTGTTCGCCGTGGGCTTGCTCGCAGCCACCTCTGGCAGGCTTCTGAGCAGGTTTGCTGGCTGCTGTGTTGTTGGCTTTTATTTAAAAGAAAAAAAGGTGAAATTTTCTGAACGGATTATAGCTGCAGCTTCGGGCTGTAACTTCAGCGCTTTAGACTCTAGCCGGAGCTCTAGGTATCAACTCTGTAGCTTGCTGTTGTAGGTATTGCATTAGCTTGCGATTTTGTAACTTCAGATTGCATCTGCATCTTTCAGGTTGTAACTTTGTAACTTTTTTGCATTGTAGCTTTTGAATTTTGGACTATAATGTCAAACTTTGTTTTATAATTTTATAACTTGAGTGAGGTGAGAAGCTGTGCAGGTACAGGGTGTTTCCATCCTGATAAGGTGTATTTGTTTCCCAAACCTATGTCTAATAAAAAGCCCAGAGCACCCTCCCTCCTACTGCAGAGCTCTCTCAGCACAGTGCTGCGTGTTCTCCTGGTTCCTTTGGGCAGAATTGTGGAAGCCCTTGGTTCAGCCACCCTGGTAAGAAATGCCTCTGATCGTTCAGGCAATGTAAACAGTGAGCTTGTAAACTATTTGCAAAATGTACAGCTAGCCTGTGGTCTGAGCAGCTTTCCAGGCTTTGGCATGACAGCTTTCTTTAAAGGTAGATCTGAAGTCTCTTTCTTTTACAGAAGTGCAACATCCTTGACAATGCTAGGGGTCACCTCATTTCTGCCCAGGGATGATGGAAGCTAGGCCTTCAGCTTGCAGGGCCCTGCACCCTCCCAAACATTCCCCTCTGCTGATGCCTGCTAGGTGTTGCAGGCTGTGGGCCATGCCCACAAGTTTCATTTTCCATTTGCACGACCAGTGGGTGTGCCAGGGGCTTTAGGGGGTGTACTAGTGATGTGTGCTGGGGGTGGTTGCTGAAGGTCAGTATTGGAGATGTATGCTGTGTATCTGTCCTAGCAATGATGAAGTCTGTGATTCAAGCTGATCTTTCTCACTGCCTTGCTGTTCCCTGTGGGGCAGGGAAGTGGGCCTGGAAGACACAGCACAGAGGGTAAGCTCTGTGCTGCATAGTGATGTGACCATGAATGGATTCTTCGTCCACTTGTCTGGTGTGCAGGAACTTCTCAGGCACAGATGCTGTGCCAATTAGGTCTGCAGCAGCAGGGACTTTGCTCCATGGATCTAGTCTGGCCACTTCTTGAGAACTCTGAATCTAGACAGGTGGCATTTGCTATCTGCTGTAAAGTCCAATACAGCCAAAAAGGATTTGGCAAGGAGCAAAGGGCCCATCCTTTGTCTGCTGGTTCCTGCCTCGGCATTAAGTGTTATTGATTACCTTACTGCCCAAGCTGCTTGGGGTATTTTTTCAAGAGTCTCACAGCCTTATTTTCTTGTGGGAAATTATGACCACATTGCACATGCTCACTCTTCTTTTGAAGATATGGCTTTATCACAGTATTTTCAGTTCAGAGGCTTTTGCTGGGGTGAGAGGGGAGAAGCTGATGTGTTAAGATGTAGCTGGTCTCCTGGTGTTTGTCCTTCAGCCCTAGGGTGTGAGCAGGATTGGATGAGAGAATCCTTCTTGCCTTTTCAGATACCATCTCCTCTCTGACCAATGCACTTTGTATACATGCTCCAGTGGCTGTTCAACCACTCAACTACTTGTCTGAGGTGCTATGTTTTTAGTAGTTTTTTTCTGCAGGAACCTTGGAGATAACATACTGTTAACATTCCTTTCAGAGTATTGGGCGAAGACCCCTCACATACAGTGGATTGATATTCATATTTAAAAAGACCTCTAGCTCTAGCCTAGTGTCCACAAAATAAGCGTTTTATCTGCATTATGTGATGCCTTATGAAGCCCATAGTAAGTTGTAGGTTCTCTATATAACTGTTGTAGGTTCTCTATATAACTGAAATTGTACTTTGGATCACTAGCAAACTATTCCCTACATTGAACAGCACATGTACACTGGCTTCAAAAAAAGTTAATAAGTTGTTCAAGTTAGGCTATCAAACTTATGAGGCTTCTTGCTCTAGCAACCTAGTTCTCCTTTCTGTGTGTAACTTGGACTTTTGACTTTGGCTTCAAGCTCCTGGCAAAGCTTGTATGTTGTTCTGAAGAAGGTTAGTGTTTTACTATGAGGATCTCTGCTAGGAAATACATGAACAGGTCTCATGCCAATAGCATTTCATTTCTATAGCTAGAGATGCATGCAAATCTCAGGTACATTTCACAGCCTGATAGAGTCCAGTGGGGAAAAAAGTAACCCTGGGTGTAAGATCCAATAACACAAAGGGAGAGTAATTGGGAAGACATCCCTAACTTAAACACTAGCTTTGTGTTTCAACTTTTGCTGATGTCATTACCCAAAAATACGCATCTGGAAAAAAATCCTTATAACTGATCATTTTCATCTTTAGAGCCAGGAAATAGCTGAATGAAACCAAGCAAGAGGATCCCTTTCCGGTGCTAGTTCAGGGTGAACACTGTACATTGGAGAAACAGTCTCAGAACAAAGCCTTTGAGCCTTCTCTTGCACTTTGAGTGCCAAACCTTTGTGGCTTCATGGACCACTTGCTGAAAGGTGCCTCCAACTCTGCATGCTGTCAATTACTTCTTCAAAAAAAAAAAGACAAAAGTTTTCCTTTGGTGTTGCACTAGGTCTTTCAGATGTTCATGTCCAACACAAACTCAAGTGAGATCATGTAAGTAAGAAGGAAGTAGCTCATACAGCAGAAACTGTGTTAACAGGCTCGCTGCAACTGAATTTATGTAGCTGGTTTCCAGTCTGGCTACAGCTGTTGCCTGGCTTATTTTTCAATCCCAGCACAATCAATTGCAGTTCACTGAACTGCAGAGAACTGGGACTTGCAATAAAACTCAAGGTACAAGCTATTTCTGTGACGAAAATTCTTGGTGTCCTTGAAGATTGAAGAAGAAAAGTATAATCCTTGGAAGTGCCCCCCAGATAAACTAAATGGTAAAGTTTCGAACATAGTAAACCATGCAGCAATATGTTAGAGGAAAAAGCATTTTTTTTTTAACATTTTAAGGTTCTTTGCAGCTTGGTTTCTCTGAAACCTGTGTGAACAAATATGTATATATAAGAAATGCCTGAATAGCTTCATGACACTTCCAGGAATGTAATACAGCTACAGTGAGTGAGGCCACGAATGCCTAGGTTTGCAAAGGATTTTTGGGCATTTCCATGCTCGGTTCCTGTTCTAACATTCCTGGGTTGGAGAGCTCAGACCCCTACCCACTAAACAGAGGGGAAACTAGGTGCATCAGCATAACAAAGTTTGTTGAAAGGGAAATGTGAACAAGTCTGTCAGAAAGTGATATCACAATATCACACAAGCTTATCCTGGAGTTTTGTTCCTCCTCTGAATTGAAGCATAGGCTTGGCAGCTGTCAACAGCTTCCAGCTTGTCTCATGGTGACAAGCAGCTGGAGGAGCCTTCATCTTTCCTGCTGAAGCTGGACTGCCAGCTCATGGGGCTGAAATGGGTGGATATGGGGGAGTCTTTTCCTCAGCATCCAGTGATGAGAGTGGTGTAGGTGCTACTGGTTGTGGTTTCCAGGCCTGCTTGTGTCTGGTCCTAGGAGTTAGACAAGACAAGCAAGCAGTATGAAGCTTTGAGAGCTACTGTGCCTGTGGAGATAGGTAGGGCAAACCCTAAGTCAAACACGGCCTGTGTCTCCCTATGAAACTGCACCTTAATTCAGTGCAATGTGAAAGCTCACAGAGCAGTGGCTTTCAGAAAATTGTTTGATTTCAGAATGTACAAATTTGTCTTCATGCCTGTATTAAAGGCAGGGAAAAAATGGCTATTTTTCAATTGGGTAGGATAAATATTTTTGTAAATATTTCATAGGATTTTCTTAAATGAAAACAGATGAGTTTTTAAAGCTTAAACTTAACTGTACCCTATGCATATATATTCTTTTGGGTGTATGCTTTCTGGAGCACTTGCTCATGAGAACACTTTTTTTTTTATTGATGTGTGTAATTTGGCAACCAAATACACGGTTTATCTCTTCTACTCTTTTGTATGTTGCTAATAATTAAACTGCTGAATGAGAACTTGAAAAGTTTAACTGCTTTGTTTAACCAAGTGCACATAATTCATCTGGTAGGGGTGGTTCTCTGTGTGCCTTTTGCACAAAGGCTCATCTGCCCTGAAGTCTTCTGGTAAAGGAGTGAGCTATGTTACAGCATGCTTACAGCTTCTTGAACACTGAAACAGGAAATATTAATATTGCACTGGAAGTGTTTTACAGTACACAAGTGTGCTAGATGAAGTTCTGTACTTGAGGCAGTGAATAGGAAGCATGCAGATTTGCATCTTGGTCCTCTGTTTAAAAGTGGTATTTCAGTTACAGGATTGGTCCAGCTCAAGATTTATTTGTTCCTGATGCTCATTCAAGTCTGCTATAACATACTACAAATAATCATAGGTGTAAGGTGTGTTTTTTTTTTAAAAAAAAAAAAAAACTTGATAGTGGTAGGCAGGACTGGTTGGTTGTTGGATGATGTGAGCTGTGCTCTGCTTCTTGCAGGAAATGATTAACCTGTGTTTGCTTCACTAGTTGAGGCTGCTTTTTTTTTTAACTGGTATCCTTGAACCTCTGTGCTGCAGAACCAAGCTGCAGGCAGGTGGGGAGGAAGTAGTGCCCACCCTGTGACACGGTGCAGATGTGATGGGGTGGAGTGCCCAGCTGCAGGCATCTTGTGGGTGCAGTGAGATGGGCTGGGCCCTGCACAGCTCTCTGGTGGATCAGCATTTCCTGTGCTTGTTCCTGCCTTCAGAAAACCACACTGTCATAGTTAGCAGGGTGCCAGCTGTGCTCTGAAGGGGGTTTCCCCACAGTGTCTACAGGATGGGACATGAAGGGGGAGGAAGCGGACCATGGTCCCTGGAGGTCTATGGAGTAGAGAAAAGGAGTGCTTTGGTTTTCATATCAACTTGCCTTGAGGGTGATACTGAATCAGCTAGTGATCAAATGAACTCTGCAATGTATGCTCATTTTTACTCCAAAACATATCTTGAAATGCTCAAGAAAATAGCCATTAAGAACTTGTGTTGGTGGCTGACTGCAGCGTTAAATTGCTGTTTTGTTCTAGTGAGTGTACATTAGCGAGAAACTTACCTGGAGGAATCAAGTCAGTGCTATCCTTATCACTTACTGCTCAAGATAAAAGGTCAGCCAGGTACAAATCCTTCAGGAGTCAGATTTGAGCAGCACCTCATGCCTCTGACTCACATCCATGGTCAAACAGCTGCTAGCCCAAGGAGCTGCTGCCTCAGGGTGTGGAGCCTGCCCTGCCCACCAGCCTTCTGAGCTGGCAGCAGGTGTAGTTCTCACCCCAGGAACTTCTCCTGGATCAGGTACAGCAGGCTGAGCAGCCCATAGCTTCAGTGAAAGTAGGTGATAAGGGTCTTGGTGTCTCTCCTCCCCTGTGGACCTTGACTTAGTCCACTCAAAGTGCGGCAAAAACTTCCATGGCTTCCAGCAAGGTCTTGAAAATAAGAACCAGTTTAAAAAACTGACAGGATATTCAGGCTGGGAAATGACTTGTTGTGCATACTAGCTGTCCTCTATTGGCTGTTCTGCCTGAAAATTGAGGGTATTCTCCCACATCTGTGCTCAATTTGTAAAGCTGCTCAGTACGTTGGCTGTATCTGCAGGATCAGAGCCTCACAACAGGTGGAAGTCCAGTACAGATTCATTACTGCAGAGCTGAAATGGGAAAAGCCCAAAGTATGCACAGAAATGTGTTCTGTTCAAACAGTGTCAGAAAGCTGAAGGCCAGAGAACATTTTACTTGTTTTTAAAGGGTTTTATCAAAGGTGTTTTCAAGAATTGTAGTTAAGTACAGAAGATCTGTGCCTAGTAGTCCTGTTAAAGTGATTAAAAACAAGATGAAAATTTCTGAAAACTAAAGAGCACACACTGGTCTTGCTGAAAACATGACCCTGTATCTAGGGCCAACTCTTTTTCATAACTGAAACTGCTGTTTTTAACCAGTGTCAATTATGCTGGGATCCCATCTCCCAACTTGCTGCAGACCTTTGCAGCTGGGGAGCCCTCTGCGCAGCCTAAACTTGCTGAGGTGCCTTCAGCTGATCTGCTGGGCTGCTGTGGTCTTTGCCTCTTGGCAGCACAATGACAGAGACCCAGACTGTCAGGAGGCTAATCCCAGCCATGCAGATCAGCTGTGCAAGCAGTGTTTCCAGCCTCTGAAGTGGCTGGCTGCAGTGACACAGCTGCCTGTGCTGACCCCAGGATGGGGGGGAGCATTTATGGCAAGGTAGGACTGCAGCAGCCAGGAATTAAATGGGTTTAAATTGCTCTGGAACCACACCCTGAAGCTGTGGTTTTGTGTGCTTTCAGTCAGCTCTGCTGGTGTGAGAAGCAGCCTCAACTCCTGTTTTCTTTCTTTTTTGGCTGGGTTGTGTCCCTGACCTGGCTTGCAGTATAAACTCACAGTCAGGTCTGCCAGCCTGATGGCATAACTGGAGCAGTGATGAGCACAAGGAGGAGCAAGCTGTGTTAATTTAAGGTGTGCTACTGTTGCACATGGTAAATATTTGTTTGGTGAAACGTCTGTACAGGGACAGTGAAACAAGGGAATGGCACAAGTGTGCAGGGGATCTCTAGGAATATGGGGTGAGCACCATCTTCTTGTGGGTGTTCTGCTGCAGTGCCACTACCAGCTCAGTGCCTCACCTGCCTGCCGGATGGTCTTGATCTCAGCTCTCCTGTGGCCAAAGCAGTTTTGAATTACAGAATATTTTTTGAGGTATTTGATCTCCAACATCATAGTTTCAAAAAACCACAGCTGTCAGTGAAGGTGCTGCTGTGCTCACCAGGCAATGGTGCAAGGATATTAAAATTGTAAGAAACTGTGTAAGTAGTCTGCTTGAACAAGAAAGGAAAACATGTCTCTTGTGTGGAAAAGTAAGGTTCAGTGTGCTTTTCCATGCCTTTTCTGCTTGTAAATTTGTTCTTGAGTTGCAGGACCTCAGAACTGTGGGGGTGAGAACTGACTTTATGTACTAACTTCTGGGATTTTTTTAGTTCTTTCAGGCCAACTCATTTACCCAATTAATAGCTAGCTCTGTGAGGTAGTAAACAAGGCTTAAATTCCATATGTTCTCAATACATTGTAACATAAGAAATAATGCACTGAAGTATCAGCTGGGGTATATGGTAGTATAACTTGAACAGAATACAAAAGCGTGCTGGGAAGAATAGCAACTATGCTTAGATTAATCTGGAACACAGTGTTTACCCAGGAAAAAATTTTGGCTGTTTGTTTTACAAAACCAGAAACAGAAAACATTATTTCATTATATATCAGCTACCAATACAAGCTGGTGGATGCAAGGATTGAGCAGAGCCCTGCTGAAAGGGACCTGGGGGCACTGGTGGGTGACAAGCTGGACATGAGCCAGTAGTGTGCCCTCACAGCCCACAAAGCCGACTGCATCCAAAGCAGTGTGGCCAGCAGGGCAAGGGAGGTGATCCTGCCCCTCTGCTCTGTGCTGGTGAGACCCCACCTGGAGTGCTGCGTCCAGATGGGGAGTCCTCAGCACAGGAGGGACATGGACCTGCTGGAGCGCGTCCAGAGGAGGGCCTCAAAAATGATCCATGGGATGGAACACCTCCCCTGTGAGGACAGGCTGAGAGAGCTGGGGCTGTTCAGTCTGGAGAAGAGAAGGCTTCGGGGAGACCTGACAGCAGCCTTTCAGTATCTAAAGGGGGGCTACAAGAAAGAAGGGGACAGACTCTTTAGCAGGGCCTGTTGTGATAGGACATGGGGAAATCGTTTTAAACTGAGAGAGGGGAGATTTAGACTGGATATAAGGAAAAAGGTGTTGTTTTTTTTTTTTTCTTTTAATGATAAAGGGTGGTGAAGCGCTGGCACAGGTTGCCCAGAGAGGTGGTGGATGCCCCATCCCTGGAGACCTTCAAGGTCAGGCTGGGCAGGGCTCTGAGCAACCTGACCCAGCTGTAGGTGTCCCTATTCACTGCAGGGGAGTGGGACTGGATGGGCTTTAGAGGTCCCTTCCAACTCAGCAATTCTTTATTTGGGCTGAAGCTGTTCTGAATACTACTTTTCAGGACATGGCAGAGCAGAGGTTTCTGTGCTGTGATTTAGTGGAGGCTGGGAGACAAACCATTCTTGCCTTGTTTGTTAGCTGACTGCTGAAGGCAGGTATCAAGTTTACCTGCAAGGACAGGACATGGCTGCCTACTGCTGTGAGTTTACATCACCTCTGACTGTGGTAATCTTTTTTTTTTTTTTAAACACTCTAGAAGCTATATAGGTTTTATTGTATGCAAAGCAGATTACTTGTGCTCCAGTTTCCATCTTCATATGTATCACAAAGCAAAAAAAAAAAAAAAAAAAAGAGAACTCAACACATGATTTTGCTGAAGATTTAACTGATGTGAATTGTTCTGGAACAAACTGAATGTAACTTTCTTAGTATTTTGGGCAGTAACGAGCAAAACAATGGCTGCTGTTTCCCAAAACACTGAACCATGGCAAGAATGCTTGGTAATGTCTCTCTTTTTTTTTTTTTTGCTACCCTTGAACGAAATCAAGTAGTTCAGCAGACAATCAGTAGTTCGTAGACACTTCTGATACAAGTGGATTTCTACAACACTTTTTCCATAAAACTATGTTGGGAGACTGGACCAGCAGACTGCTGTGCAGGCTGCAAATGCTGCTTGACGGGGGTATCTGTGATCCCCAAATGGATGAAGAGATGAGCAATTGAGAGGTCTGTGTTCCTAGAGCAACTGCAGAATTGGTCTGTATCACCTTCTTAAGCACATTTCAGATGTGAATTTACATCTGATAGTTATTTCAATTTAATTTCCACAAGTCATAAAATGAAGACTTTGTGTTAATGATCAATTTCCAGGAAACTTGCCAATTAGGAAGAAGTATTTTCCTTCAGCTCACTCATGACAGTGGTTAGTCTGCAGTCCAGCAAAAGCAGAAAAAACTCTTAGAAAGATGAGCCTTGTTGTGACACTGCATCTCTGCAGAAAGAATTGCTGTGTAGTACTAGAAGTAATTTAGAAGTAATTTACTAGAAGTAAATAGTTATTTTTTGTACTGTTCCCTACAACAGCTCTAAGTGCCTTATAGTAAGGGAGATGACAATAGATAGTGAGTGAGAAACCAGCACACGGCCTCTGAGGATAAATTGTTAAAACTCTAGCAAAAGCGCTAATTTTTGTGGCAGTGCTTTAGCAAAGGAAATGGACTGCAGCTATGCAGGAGATGACAGAAGTTAGTGTTGAGCTCTTGCAGATGTGATTTCCCTTGCTGTACAGAGAACTCAAAACTTGAACTAATAGCTCAAACTTATGTTAAATTTATGTGCATTGCTTGTGCTTTGGTTGCCACAACAGTGATGAAATCTAAATATGCTTCCTGTATTTTAGTGGTGGTTGTATTCATAACTCATGAAGAATGCTTTTGTTTTGAGGTGTTTTCACAGTGCTGCTGATATTCTCTTGCTGTCTTAGTCACAACTGACATTTAACATTGTCACAGCAATATGTAGAAATGCACCCAGGGTAGTGAAGAGGCTGTTTTGTTGTCAGTAATTGCTGCATTAATCCAAATCTTATTCTTCAACTGGACGATGGGGTAGACAAAAGCAAGTAACCTGAAAAATTAAAGAGAAGAGTTTGACAAAGTTTTGTATCAGTTGAGAGGAAATCTGAATTTAGATCTAATAATTAGATTTAGAAACTGAAGGGTGCACGATTTAGTGAATGCATATCTTGTGTGTGCAGCTGTCAGTGAGTTTTCCTGCAAATGGAAGTGTTCTCCTTGATAAGGAAGGAGGCTCACTTCGTATCACATATGACTGTGGAGTGATATGAGCAATGGTAGCTGTGTCATTGTCACCCAAACAAGTTCTGACACTCCACATCTAGGTGATGGATCTATTGAGTGAAAGGGTGTTTTCTGTTTGCTCTTCTCAAGCCTTGCTGAAAGAGCTGAGGCAAGGCTTAGGTGGTTGGTGCTTTGTTTCATTTCTACAGCTTTAACTTCTGATAATAAAGGAAGATTATTTCTTGTTACTGAGGAAGTATTTAATTGAGAAGTAAGGACCAGACAACTTGGAACAGTGTGGTGTGGGCAACTTGCACAAGCAATACCTGCCTGTGCCTTGTTCCCAGCAGGGAACACTGGGAGGGAGCTACCTGGAGCCACTGCTGCCAGGTCTGATAACTCTGCAAGCACTGGTTGCTCACTGCATAGCAGAGGCAGACAAGCAGGCTTCAGGTGATAACTGAGGCTATTACTGATAGAGCACTGCCTTTGAACAGGTTGCTTGCCTGGGTACACCAAGCTTGTCCTCTACCTGCAGGAATCTGTTGTCTCACCTGTGAGGCAGGAACAAAGAAGGTATCTCGGCCCCTGTGCCTTTCTGCACATACATGGACTGGCACAGTCAGCAAGTAAAAGTTTGTAGGGTGAGGTCTGGGCTTCTGAGCACTGCTGCACTTCTGTCCACTTCTGTTGGTTCCTGCATATGCTGGACCTCTTTAGCTGCAGAAACAGCTGAGTGCATTGTGGTTTGTGAGTTGTTTCACAAGCAGCTGAGCAGCCTTCCCTGGGGAGCTGGGAACATGGGAGGTAGGGCAGGAGTTGCAGAAGAGGGTCTCTGCTACTGGGTGCTCAGGAGTCCCTCATTGCAAAAGCTGCTTATGCTGCCTGCCTATTGATCTTCTGTAGCATACCACATTTATTTTTCTGTTAATTTCAGGCCATTCTTACATTAAAACTCTTCAATCTAATTACGTGGGTGAATTCTGTAGATGCAAACTAAGTTGGTTCAGCTGTGTTATCCCTAATGGTTAAGGTTTTTTCTCCCTGCTAATGTTTAAAAAAATGGTGCACCTATAAAGCAAATTAAAAAAGTTGAATTGCAAACTTTGAAGATGCAGAGACTGTAATTTTAATTTAGGAATAAAAAGCACAAGGGGAAAAGTGTTCTCCAAGTTTAGGGCTGCACACCTCAAGGTGTGCATATTTCCTACTTTAATCTTATGTCTGTATCTTGAAGGGGAAAAGTGCTGTAACTATTCAGATGTTTTCTCGAGCTCTTTTCAGAGTATGGAGAGAATGAAATTTGTTTTTGGACATTGATAGAGGGTGCATTCTGCAGCAGATTTCTTGGGGAAGGAGCAAGGGACAATGAAGACCATGTGCCAGGGCTGAGTGCCTCTGTAGTGAAATCTTTCTTGTGATTTCAAATTTACCGGGTGCTTAAAGTGAAATTTTTGCCTTTTAGCTTTTAACGGACAAGTGTTTCAGGCCTCCTGAGTCTTAGGACTCAGACTCTGAGGCTCATATAGCTCTTGTCTATGTTACTCAGTGACACTCACATGACTTCCTCCTTTCTCCAGCTTTCTTGTTGTCTTCCTTCTCAGTTCTTTAGGCTACACCTTACCACATTTCTTCCAGCTGGTTACTGAAGTGCAAGTTTTCAGGTAGGAAACTTTTTGATGTCAAACTTGCAATGATCTGAACATTAAATCCATTTGCTGGCTACTCTCTCCCAAACTGAATATCACTCTGGGCTTTTCTTTTTTTGGATGTGAAAGGAGCTTTTTCCTTCTCTTCTCTCCCCTTCCCTGTTCCTATTCTTGTCTTCCTCCCTTCTCACAAAGTGTAGCTGCTTATTTATCAACACCCAATTCAATAAGAATTTACTACATATGTATCTAAAATTGCAGTTCTGGTCTCAGGCTGTAATGCAGATAAGCTTTTCGATACTTCAAAGATTGAAAACAACATCATCTTGGAGGGAGTTATCTTTAGCTGGTTATAGTTTCAATATCAAGCAGTGTTTTGAACTTCTATAGAAGAACAACAGCAGTGACCAAAACCCTTAACTTCATGATTCTTCTTGCATTCTGGTGAAGCATCAATTGCTCCTGTCAGTCATCTTTGACCTCTTCAGTCTCTAGGATCCCCCTTTGCCACAGTAAACATAATTTATGCTGGTCCTGAGAGACGGGCTGAGATCAACCTAATCAAACAACCTAATCAGGGTGACCTTCATTGTTTGCAGGGTGAAGCATTTTAACTGGCATCTGGAGGAGTGACAGCCATAGGTAAACATCAACACATGAGAACAGGCAAGGTGTACAATGCTGAACTCAGGTTTCCTGCTGTCACTGCAGTGAGTTCAATTGGTGCTCTGCCTTTCCTCCTGATGGTCACTAGTCTCCTTCCTGTTCTTCTTTGCTTCTGCAATGTGTTTGTCCTGTACTCGATCCACGAACATTCATGGGTGGAGTTGTGGCTGCTGGTGATATTTGGACCGCATATAATGAAACGTGCTTTCAGGGCTCAGCAGAAAGCCAAAGGCATGTTTCTTTTCTGTAGACACTAACATTTTCCTGCGCCTTTCATAGTTTAGTAGCTGATTTTATTAGCCTGGCAATATTAAGCCATTCTCTGCATTATTGCATTTGCAATGTGTTAAGTTGAACTGAGGTCACAATAGGTAAAATGCATGGAAATTGAATCAATATGGTAAAATTTTGGTTTTTATTAAAGATTGTTAATGTATATTACTAATAAAAAACAGTTAATGTAGTTCTAGTGAAATGAACAAAGCATACAGAAAATGTGATTTGAATTCCATGTATTTTGACTCAAGTTGAAGAAAGCAGTGAACATATGAAGCTGACAGAAGAACCTTTCACACCTTAGTAGTTGATTCCTCATGAATTAAGCTCCAGAGAAGGAAAGCCTGTTGGAAATTCCCACTGGAATGTGCAATATTACTTCAAATGCCTTGAGCTACCAGTGATAATCTGACCAACCAGCTTCTTAAAACTTGTTTTTCATGTGGGCCTTTAAAAAAAACATGCTTGCCCAATGTGGAAACTAAGCACATCTTTCAGCCTGATTGACTGCTGAACAGTGTAGATGTTCCCAAGCTGGCCTCAAGCTTAACAGTTAATGACTATTTAGGTGAAGATGGGATGGCCTGCCAGGGAAGGAAGTAACTTGTAATTGGTGTTCAGTGCCTCTTTTCCATCAGCCTGGATTCTCAAGGCTCAAGACTCTATTTCAGTAATGTAGACTGAAGTTTTACTAGAAAACAGAGCTTTAAGGTCACCTGGGTAGTTCATAAAGCTAAGAGTTTTAAAGGCACTCTGAGTACCTAAATCTTAGGGAAAGAAGAACTGTGTGGTGAGGTGACCAACTATAAGTATACAAAGATAAGCAGATTTATTAAGGATTTGCCTGAAATATTTCTGCAAACAGTGAGGCTGGCAGTTAAACTAAGGTGAAAGTAGCTGGGCAACTGGCAGATTGATAAACTTCATTTTGGGTTTATAATTGTAGATGGCAACTCTTGCTTTGAAACTAACTGAAATTTTCATGTACTTCCTTCAGACCCATATTCTCTCTCCCCCCCTTGCTCTTTTAAGCATAGAGAACAATGATAGTGAAGTTAAAATAGTGTGCTTTTACTGCACAAGGTAGAGCACCCTACTAGGCAAGAGATGGCTGCAGTCTGGTATTGTTGCACAACAACTGAATGTCTATTGTCTCTACCAAAATGTCACTTTATGGTACTGTAGAAAGCCTGTCTGAAAGCGCACTGAAGCTTATGTGTAGCTATAAGCTGAAAAATTGAATGTTAAATGATCTAGTTAAGCATATGATCACTTGCTAAATGCCAGACTCATCCTGTGAGGTTAAATGTGACTTTGTGGGAATTCAAGTATCCTGGGACATGTCCCATTGCCAGCACTGGGACAGAATCCATGAAATCTAACAGTTCTGACACTTGGCTCTAGGAGCATGGGTTATGGTTTCTGTTGTGTCACAGTCCCTTTATGTGATAGTTCTAAGGTTCATGAATTGAAATTGTGCTCCATTTCTATAAATGATGTGGTTGGACTTGTGGCAACAGATACAGAAGACTGAAATGAGGCCCTTTTCTATTTTGAAGGAAGTGAGAGGAGAATGACTCTGGGAAAGTGAATGCACAGGAATGTCTCTACAAGAAAACTCAAGGGAAGCAGTGGTTTAGTAAACAATTTTACAGAAGGATGTCTTCTTACTGGACTTCTGTAGCCAACTCTCAGAAATGTTTCTTTTTTTTTTTCTGTACACAATGTCACTGTTCTCCACCAGATTTAATTGACCTGGTAGATCCTGCATAACTAATTTCTGAGAATGCATGTCTGTCTAAACAGATAACATATATGTATTTGTGTATGAAAATCTGAGCCTGAATGCTTTAATATAATAATGAGTTTAGGACTTCCATAGTCATTCCTAATGGAATGAGAGCAACTGTTTATTTGGAAGAGAGGTAACAGATTTGAAGAGCCTCATAATTTAAGTGTAGTCTACTGTCTCAGGTAAATCTGTCCTCTAAGGTTTTGGTTGCTTTCAATCTCTACCCTTTGTAGAGAGCTCTTTCTTGGAGCAAATGTTCAGCAAATTGACTGAATTTCCTTAGCTGGAGCAATAGGAAAAAGGTTCTGACCATCTGGTTTTATTGTTGTGGGACATGTTAATTGCTTGTAACTGTGTCCTTTGATAGACAAAGTCTATAGAAGTCTGTCCTGACCAGAACCTTGAATTTTCCTAGCAAAGAAAAATGTTCTCTGGTGTAACACTCCTGTAGGTATTAAGTGCCCTAACAGAAGTCCTGTAGTATGTGCTTGGTTTTGTAAACCCACTTTTTCCTTAGTGACATCTTGAGTGATCTCAGCTGGCATATTTTCCTCTGCACAGTTAGTAATTCTGCACAGTTGCATTAGAAACTGTGCTTTGGTATTTAGGAGCAGAGGCTCAGGAGGGAAACTCCTTCTGCCTCTGTAGCTTTGAACAGTGTTTCTCCTATAGCTGTGCATGTAATCCTCTCCACACATCTTCCAGCTGCCTGACAGTGCTGAAAGCTCAGGTAGCAGTGAACCTGGCCAGAAAGCGTGGCCAGATCACAGACCTGCTCCAGTTATGGCAACTGGCTGGTGCCCTGTTTGCTGGGGTAACCCTAGGAGCAACCACTGAGCCAAGCCAGCCTGGGCAGAGGTACTCCTGGCTACTTGGAAGTCCAAATTTTACAGGATGGTACTGAATTTATTGGCCTTGTTTGTTCATGTTACAATTAAATATCTGAATGCTTTTATAGCCTAAGGTTTTTGGGGTCAACTTGACCATCTAAAATCTAGTTAAGCTTTTTCTAGAAGTTATGGCACTGTGTGATGGCAAATACTTCATTTTCAGAGATGGCTGTGATACAGACATCTGTAAATGGGATGCTGCCTGGAGTCTCAGTCACTGTATTCATACCTGGCTCTGATTTTTACCAGAGTCAGCAAAGCACTACTCTAGAGCATTTGTGCAAGAGGCTCTTGGCTTCTGTTTTAGTAGGTTTTTTTTTTTTTTTTGAGCTGTTACAGCACAACTTTTACAGACTTTTCTGTGTGCTAGTGCTGGGAGTATGGGGATAGACTTGGGCAAAGGAGGGGACACATCTTGCAGAACACTTTGAGCATGTCCTCACCTACTGTGGGGCAGTATACTAGTGTTTCTATATGGATGTCTGCTTTATACAGCCCTCAGGTTAGCACATAGCTGGTACCACAATGAGATTTATGATGTTTAACTTTTACTCTTGTAAAAAAAAAAATTTATTCTAGCAATTTATTGCAGTTTTGTCATTCATCTCTTTCCCTCTGTTCCAGGTTTCCTAACTCTTCTGTCACTGTAAGAGGACTTTGTTCTTTCCATCCTCTGTGTTGTATGTGTTCATCACTGTGGTGCCAAGTCATTGTTTTCCTTCCTCATTTCTCACTTTCCATGGTGAAAACATCTTTTGGTGGCAGGAAACTGAGATATTGGCACTGGCAAATAAGATCCTTTTTACGGTCTTCAGTGTAAGAAGTCTTTTGGTATATCTGTGGCAAATGCCTTGTTAAAGGGTCTGCCTACTTGAAATATCCTTGAATTATTGCTGACAGTCATGTTTGAGTACAAATGAATGACAAGGAAACCTTAAATGCTGCAGTATGCTTTACAGTGACATTTCCCCTAGCCTCCCATTCTTAAGAATGGAAAAGTGGTGGTTTTGGAGATTGTTATCCCAGAACAAATAGGAACTGTTTACAAGATTATTCCATAACTTTGCAGTCAAATTAAAACATCTTTTCCTTCTATGCTCTCTATGCATTTACAGAAGCTTCAAGTTTAGCTTCATGTAAAAGGAAAACTAATGGATCCATGGGGCAGTTTAAAATTCATTGCAAATTAGACCTGTAAAATACCTCTTACTCTGAAGTACAGAGATACTGATGTGAAAAACCTGGTAAGCTCAGTGTTGATAAGGATTATGTGACCCTGTGACCTTCAAAATCCTTGTCAGGGTTATCCTAAGAGGGTTAACTCAGAATGCGGACAACATTAGCATAGCTAGCACTTGTGAAGCATTTAATTATTGTGTGAACAGAGCAAATGAGAACCTGAAGTTCTGAATCTCTTTCCAGGCACTGTTTTTTGTAAGATCATGGCACTTGGCAGCTGATCTGGTCACAGATTTTGGTAACTCCTACTGTAGTTTTGGAGGCAGCAGTCATTTCTGGAAGTGCATTCAGTACGTAAAAAAAAAAAAAAAAATCACAGGAAGTTTAAATGCTGAGTCAGAATGGGTAAATGTTTCTTGCACTGTAGGTGCACTTTGGGATACATTTGCAACCTGGTGGAAGTTGAAAACTCCAAGTACTTGACACCAGCTGAAGTGGCTGTCTTGTATCAGAGCATCTGAAGGAATTTTTGCACTCCTCAAACCTGAAACACATCTAGTCATCTCTATGGTCCTGTCTGTTCTAGGTGGAGGTGCTACAGCATGCAGGAATATTTCAGACTGAGATAAGGATGAACACGGCTGCAATACATCTGCTGGTGAAAGATGCTGAAGCCTTAACTCAGAATACTCCCTTGTAAACAGGCTTGAGGTGTGGCAGAATGTGTAGAAAGAGAATAAGTTCCTTGTAGGATGCCAGTTTTTTCCACTGCATCAGTGGAACTATCTGTGAGAAGAATTTCACTCAACTTGAGTTGCTGTTCCCGGAGATGTTCAAAGTATGTCTGGATGTGGAACTGAGGGACATGGTTTAGTGGGCAGCCTGGGTGGTAGGTAGACAGTAGAACTAGATGAT
Source organism: Alectura lathami (assembly GCA_013399715.1). Taxonomy (NCBI): domain Eukaryota; kingdom Metazoa; phylum Chordata; class Aves; order Galliformes; family Megapodiidae; genus Alectura; species Alectura lathami. Next base: position 111,939 of record VXAV01002391.1, on the reverse strand, counting down.
CTTGGAGGTCTTTTCCAACCTTGATTCTGTTCTATACTGAGTGCAGTAAGTATTTGTTCTTGTTGCTCAAAATAGATGTGACAACTTAAGCTATAATGCTGTTAGTTGCTCCACGCAGTGCTTCCTACATACTCTTCTTTCAGTTGTTTCTTTTCTCATGAAAGAATTTCTGTAATGAGGGAATCTGACAATCTTTGTGCATTAACTGCTGTCTAATGGGATGGCATATCTTAAATTAATTGAAATGGAAAACTTTTAGGTACTGCACTGGTATTTGTCTATATATTCATAATGTTTCTTAGAGGGAATACTTATTTTTTTCTCTGAATTCCAAATCCAAAATCCCCAAACTGGTAAATTGAATCAGAAGAGATGACTTTAGATGCATCTTTTTCAGTGTAGCTTTTATGTAGTGAACATGTGCCTTATTCTGTCATTCAGATCTTTTCAGCTGTAACTTGAGTCTGTCCAGATCCTACTTGCTCTGCTTGACCCAGCTCCATTGAGCTGGAGGTCTCCAGGTGAATGATAACACTTCACTTTGCCTCCATAACATCTTTTATAACAGCAGTCTTTTCAGTTCAGGAATTAAAGCAGAATGTATCTATTTCATAATTCTTCCCAATACTCTGACTGATATGCCTTGTTGGGCAAAGACTTGAGTTCTCTGTTCTCAAATCCAGATCATATGTGTTGAACTTTGTGGATGGACATACCAAAGAGTTTGACCATAGAACCCAGCACAGATCTCTCTACATTTCCATACAAAAACTGAAGTCCTTGTCAAACAAACGTTATAGCAGACTGAGCTTTAAGGATCCATGATCCTGAAAGTCTTCATATTAGTTTTCTGTGTTGTTTAATCCTGCTGGCACCTCTGTCATGCAGGTTGTCATTGCCATTCCTAAAGCATCTGCAAGGGATTATTTGTGATATCACTGTTTTGAAGCCATTATGTGCTGGAGGGAGAAACTGTAAAATGGGTTTATCAGCAGGTGATATTGCAAGAGATTCCTCGCATAAGCAGTGTAGTTGTTGGCACTCCCTATGCTTTTTTCTTTTTAGAGCTCATGTTCAGTGCAGAAACAGATGCTTTGCTGTCAAGAAAGTAGCCTGACTTCCTGACCTGTGAGCTGCTGATACAGTATCTCCTAGAAGAGATCTGGGTTTTTGACTTCTCGGTTATTCCATCTGTGCTCTTCCTCTCTCATTCTTGGAGGGTTCCTTACAGCAGTCCCACAATATCTCATTGCCTCAATCCATACTGAGTCAATTTTTACAGATAATTTTAATGAAGGATTTGAAGTTGGCCAGGGCTGCTTGATCTGTTAAGTCCATGTTGATGGTGGGAGGGACCCATGGATGTGTAGATCCAGGACTAGATTGTAAAGCATTAGTCAGGTGAGTTTCTAGACTGATACTTATCAAGTGAGTAGTGAGGGTGTTTTCACTCCCACTTTCAGATAAGTTACCTCTTTTGCTCCTTTGATTACAGCTGTGGTAAGTTGTGTTCGAAGGGCAGAGGTAAACATTGAGAGCAGTTTAGTGTGGGAGCTGAGAGGAACAAAGAATGGGAGCTCCACAGCTTTCAAGGGGCAGTTGTTATGTGGGACTGAGGTCAGATCCAATCCAGCTGACAGGGCTGTAACACACCAGGGTTGTTGGCTGGGCTCCTCTGCTAGGACTTACCATCCGTAGGACTTGTACCTCTGGGAAAGCAATGCTGTCTGTAAACTGGTCCCAGAGCTCACTGCCAAGGGTAATGGCGTGGTGCCTTAAACTTCAGCATGTTGCTGATATTTCAGTAACTTCACTAGTACTTTACCCTTGTCCTGGGGAGCCAGGACTCCCCAGCAGATCAGTGTTAGGGTGTGGGATCAGCCTGTCCTGCATGCACTGACAGTGAAGTGGGCAAGAGCAGCAGCAGAGCTCTGCAGCCAGTTTGCCATGTAGAGTGCTTTACAGTTTGAATCTCACATTTGCTTCCGTATTAATGTTTCAGTTCATAGTGAGTGACCTGATTACAATATCTGAGAGCTCAATTTGGAGTGAGTCATGTTTATTGGAGATATGAGACTTGAAAGGGACTCAGAGCAAGATGCTTTTATCAGTGCATGACATTTCTGGGTAATTAGGAAGAGCCTTCTTAAAAGCAAAGGAAGATGAGATATCAGTGCTTGTGGTGATTAAGAATGAAACTACAAAGCTTGAAGCAGCTATATGATAATTTAACAAATGTGTGGTAGCATCAGCCCAAAATGTGGGCAAGCAGTGTCACTTCTTGTGCAAGTGCATGCTCTGTACTCCTGCTCAGTCAGCAACATGGGTCATCCGCATGCTGAAGCAAAAGGGTCTATCTTGTGTGTTGTCTTCATTTGGAGAGGAATTTTAGCATTAACATGTAATGAAGTGAAAGTGACTTACTGTGACTCCATTTTCTCACTTACCTTAAATAGATGGGTTCGCTTCCCTTTTTTTTCTTAGATTCAGCCTTCAATGTATGGTCTTGTAAAGCTTCTTGCTTTATTGTGGAGTCTTAAACAAGCTGGTCATATCAGCTCAGGAACCCACTAAATGAGGCAGTTGCATCAGGGAAATGATGAAAACTTGCTCATGGCTTCCATGATTTGGTGTGGTAGTTCAACTGAGTGTTGATCAGTGCATTTGGAAAGGTAAGAGCCTGGTTTCTTTTTTTTTTACTGAGGATGTTTCTTAATATTCTCAGCTTGTGGGCTGCTGCAGTAAGCATCTGGCCCAGCCCCATGTTTCCTTCCCCACCCTGTGCTTGTGTGAATATGGCTGCAGATGTGCAGCCACTCAGATCAGAGGCCTGATCCTCCTACAAATGAGGGTCTTCAG
>VXAV01002391.1:84993-108719 GCA_013399715.1 Alectura lathami | reverse complement strand
GTCAAGGATGTTTTGGAAAGGTTGGATGTTTCCAGTTGGATGTGTCCAGCCCTCCTTAATAGGCTGGAGGGGTGCTTTTATAGGAGGTGGTGTGCTTCAGCAGTAAGGCTACAAATACCACAGCTCCTTCATTTGCTTACAGCCTGTATCACAGGGCCCATCAGTGAGAAGCAGCTCACTCCATCACAGGTTAACAGCTTGCTGAAACTGCAGCTGGCTCCCAAGTTGCCCTTGAGACATGTTTGCAGTCTATAATTTCCATCTCTCCTGCTGAGGCTGTGCTTAGCAAGGCCTGCTCCATCTACTGCTCACTTTGGGAGTCCTCAGACTCCTGAGTATGTATAAACCGTAACTATCAGCTCCTAACCATAGCCCCACCTGTTTGAGCTCCTTCTTGCCCCCAAATCAAAAAGTGTGATACATGCTTGGTTTGAACAAGTGGAACTTGAGAAATTCACTCTACAAGGGAACAGAACCTTCTTGGTAATCTAAATATGCTTGTGTGCCAAAAAAAAAAAAAAGGCCTCTCTTTTGGCAGAGGGACAACTATTTTAATTTCTCTTCGCTCAGGCTTTCAGTAAAACTACTCCAAATTGTCCCTGACTAGTGTGTAACTTGATATGTGTTTCTATTTGCAGCTATTGTGGATGATGAAAGGCTTTCAGCAGAAGAAATGGATGAAAGGAGGAATCAGAACACTGCTTATGAGTACCTCTGTCGTTTAGAAGAAGCAAAAAGGTAAGTAAATGAAAGCAGTCTTACACCTGGCCTTTTAACATCGTAAGTTCAGGACAGCTTATGTTGAGGGTTGTTCAAAACATGTATTTCTTGAATTAACTTACTATTGGAATTTATAGCTTTTCAGTATGAGAAACAAATGCCCAATATGAAAACCTTCCCTCAAAGGGTTTTATAATCAAGAACATCTCTTCAGAATTGCTGTGGTGACCAGCTTCAATAAGAGCAAGGGCTGGGCGCTAAAACCTAGCGTGGTGGTTTCACAAGAAGCTGAGTCAGGCTGATGTGACTGACTGGATAAATGCTTTTGGTCCTGCTCCCTTCTTGGTTCTGTGCTTTTGTGGAGTGTCTTGGATTGCAAAGATGGTAGAACTTCACCTGGGAAGTTACTGAGTTAATGATCCATATCAGTTCAGTGTTTCGTGCTAGGGTGTGGCAAGTGCAGACAGGGTGGTAAAAGGAGGACTCTGCTCTTCCTTTAGCTCTTACTTTAGCTCCTGCAACTCACTGGTCATGTTTATGTCTCTTGAAGCAGCAGCCTGTGATGAAGCACTGATCTGCAAGGAAAAAAGGGATTTTATTACTCTAACGCAATTAAGCAATCATAGGTATACTTCATTCTCAAAACATTTTTCAAAGATGCCTGTTGTGCTTCATTGCTCCTGTAAGGCTCTGCTTATAACTGTCCCACTTCTGTTCTGCAGTTGATGATTGCATTATTCCTAATATTTGACTTTCCTAGAGATATGTGCAAAAGGAAGCTTGTACTTTGACAATTAGTCTAAGCTGTAGAACCTGGGAAATATCCATAGGATGACAAATCATGGGATCCTTAGAACAGAGCAAGGCAGGGTACCTCAGTCAGGAATCAACAGCAGAAGCATGCTGTGGGCTTCATCTGCACTGCTCCCTTCCCTCACTGGCACTGCCAGTTGCCTTTCTAGCAGTTGTGGAGCAGCTAGCTGCCATTTACCTCATCCTAGGGGCGTTGCTTTCTTGCTTCAGCTTCCTATTCATCTTACTGTCCCACTTCCTGTAGCAGGCATTGCCTCCTTTGCTTGTTCTTCCTCTTTCCACTGCAGGGTGTTTTCCCTGTTTGCAAATTTAAGGGAACAGTCCTTTCTGGCAGCAGGGTGTCACTTGCCCTGCTCTGCTCTCCTGTTGCCTTTGTGCAGTTGCAAGAGAGAGCCCCTGGTCAGCTGAGTCAGCTGGCTACACTGGCAGAAAATTTGCAGCTCTTTTGCTGAGTTAGTTTTCTAGTGGTTTAGTGAGATGAATAGTCTGATCAAGGGGTCAGAACAGGATCAGTGCTGGGAAGAGGAAGGGGACGGAGTGCAGCAGGGCTCCACCTTGCATGCTGAGAAGAGGATCAGTTCCACCATCTCAGGAAACCTTGCTCTGAGGCAAACTTTGATTTTACTCAAGATTTGTTTTTCATTTGTTTTTGTTGATTTCCAACTCCACAGCCTACTGACTTTTGACAAGACAGGAATAATTTACAGACATCACAGCCTTTTCTCTTAAATTAGTAATAACATTAAGATCTTTTTTCTCCTTCCTTACTTCCCAGGACCACTTATCACTTCAGGTTACCTAGCTTTTCATCTGAGTGACCCTTGAAACTACATGAGGAAACATGAAGCTTTTACATCTAGTAAATTAGCAACTGCTATGAGTAACTCCTCTCCTCTCACTTCTATTTTCATAGAGATTCATGCTACCAGTGGTTTTCCAAACACTTCAGCTCTACTAGCAGGTGACAGGGCTCACAGCAAACATTTAGCCAGTTACTCCCAGGGCTGTTAGGTACCTGGAGGCATTTCTGGATCTCAGTTTTTGGTGTGTTAATGTAATTGCCAGTGGTATTGTGCAAGGTCTGTATGAGTGCTCCTGAGTAAGACTTTGGCCAGGTACTTTTGGGGAGAAATGTTGCCATGGGCTGAGCAAATACAGCAGCATGATGCTGCTCAATGTTGTTCTGTGCATAGTGGTGAGCTGGCAAGAGACTCAACTTCTTTGAAAGACGAGGGGGAACTGCTCCCTGTCAGTGGTTTGAATCAGTTTACAACACAGAGTAATGGCTGCTAAGCAAGGAAGAGGGCACAACTGCATGGGGAGGAAGGTGATAGAAGCTCTGGGATGCTGTCAGATGGACAGAGCTGCTGTAGAGAAAAGAGTGAGAGAAACTTCCCTTCACTGAGTTTCTGGGGTAACCCAGTTGCATCAGACTTTGCCCTGGGAGTGGCTCTAACTAATGTGAAAACACCCCAGCAATACGTGTATGAAAACTTGGAGAAATGTGCAGGAATGCCTGGATCTCATAGCTATGCTTCTCCTGTCCCTCCTCACCCACAAAGTGAATGATGTGGGTAAGTAATTGGGTGATCAGGGACAGGCTGGGGTGGTGAAGGTGTTCAGCTGCTGATCTAATGAAAAAGCAGTGGAAGAAAATGCCATGCCTCTGAATGTCTCAGCCATCACCCTCTTGGAGTGCTTTAAGGGTGAAATGCATTGATATCTGACCTCTTCTCCAGTGGCTGCAGCTTTGCTCAGGCATTCTCCTTGTAACAAACCTGGCAGTGCTGGAAAGCAAGATAGCAGCCTTGGGGGGAGCAGCAGGGCTATACTTAAAAGTATCCCAAAATGGGTCTGGTGCACACTTGGGAGGCTTTTTTGCAAGTTGTCTTGTCAAGACAAGGGACTTGCCTGGTTCAGATGCAGATCAGACCAATGGACCAGCATCTGCAGATCCCCCAGGCTGCTGGTGCTGGTGGGACTGGCAAAGCAGGGCAGTGGGAGCTGATGGAAGAGACAGGATGGTGCCTCTGGGCCTAGACTGTGAGGCTGTTCAGAGCTGCATCCATTGCCCTCATGAGTGAAATCTGAGAGGGAACTGCATTTCTTACATGATGTCTGTCTACAGCCACAAGTACCGAAGTTTTTTTTCTTTGGCTCCTATAAAATCTGAATGCAAGGAGAGACATCTTTTAGTATTCAGGGCAGTTATAGACAGCAATGACAAATTGAAGTTGGTAAAGCAAGGCATTTTCATTCAGTTGGCAGCTGTTGGAACAGCAAAGCAGCAGTGTAGAAATGCAGTAGATTTTGGCTCATACTGAAGATGAATAAACATTGAAGTAAGAAATAGCAGTAGTTTAGGGCAAAGCATGGCTTTATATGATACAGAGACAGGAGCTATACCCTTCAGCAATATTTGTAATCAAAATACTGTTCTACACCAACTCTGCATATCAAAATGCCAGAGCCAATTAAAATGGTGAATGTGTACTTTCAGTTGCTTTTTAGACTTCTGCACACTTCCTGTAACTAGCTTTGATAAGAACTGTCCAAGTTTAACATGAAAAAAGAATCCTGCTGCTGGTACCTATTGCTTCTGCAAATACTGTCTCTGTGAAGCACAGAGTCTGTCATACGTATACAGCGTAAGGAATTTTTTAAACACAATGAACAGGCTTGAAGTATCTGTAGAGATCAGTAATATTTGAAAAGGATGTTACACTTAATACTGGAAAAAACATTTTATTAGGTTTTTGGTCCCTTTCTGCCTGAAATTGCACATTTGAGGGCAAAAGACTTTTGTTGCTCATATGTCATTGGGTTTACTACATTTTTCTTTAAGGAAGGTTTATTGCATGTCAAAGTTGTAGAAGAAAAATGGATAGTCTCCAGTATCCTTAGTCCTGAGAATAAACCCAAGAATAATAGGTTAGGAGTAGGGATTTTCTTCCTTCAAGCAATGTAAACATGGGTGCCTAGAACAGAAGCTCAACAGTGGTTACATGAATACGTCTGCAGTATTATTTGGGAATTTTTTTCTTAAAATGGTAAAGGTTTAAGGTAGGTGATAGCTGTGTAACAGACCCTAATGCCTTACTGGATAAGGCAAATTGCAGCAGATAAAACTTGCTGCAAAATGCTTCTTTCCAAAGATTATCTCTGTGATGAGCAGACTCTGCCTTGAATTTGGCTTTTGCAGTTGTTTCTCTTTGCAGTTGTGCAATTACCTCTCTGTGAATGATAACATGGATTTGAGGGTTTTTAAAATGTGATTGAAGCTTGGGCAATAGTGCAGATTGAGGTTTACAGTAAAACTGTTTTGGCTGGTTAGGTTTATAATCATCCATAATTAAGCAGGCACTATTTCTCTTGGTTTCTTGGAAATTATACCTTATGCTAAGCTTGAATTTGAACTATGGGATGCCTCATTTTACTAATCTTGGCTCTCTGCATGGAACTTGAATACTGTTTTACAATATCTATTCCAATTTCATAACCATAACTGCCAGCATTTTATTTCCTCCTTTACTTTTTCTACTCATCCATTCAATAGGATGAGAACTTGTGTGAGACATTGAAATTAAAGGACAATGAAGACAGTGCAGAAAAACTGTCCTGCAGATTTCTTTTGAGGAATTTGGAAATGAAATCAGAAAAGAATGAGGATTTATTTTACAATAGGAAATAAAACAATCCATTTTAGATTTCAAAACCTGCCTCCTTCATTGTACTGAGTTTTATTAAACTGGTTTGCAATGGCTGTTTGCTTTATTGGTCACTAATTAGATCATAGTTGGAAGATACTGTATAAAAAATGCACATGCAATTTAATATATATCAGGGCTTGATGTTTTAAGCATACTTAACAGATTCTGTTAAAGCTAACAGTTTTATGGTACCATAACAGCACAGAAAACTCTAGATGCTCCATTTGTCAGGACTGAGGGTCCACGGGTGTTTGCACTGAGTCTTAGTAGGATAACCCCAAGGAACAGAGCGGGCTCCAAAACAAAAGGTGACCTGACTAGGCCACCTGCTGCCATTTTGCCATGTTCAGGCAGTGGTACGTATGCAGCCCTGGGATCTCATCAGTCAATGCAACTCACACTAAGTCCACTTCTTTCAGTGTACACAAAGTCTTCAAAGCTTTGTTCTTAGAGCTAAATGCATAAAAATGTAGTACAGCTGTACAACTAGCTGCCTGTAAGTAGTAAATGTTAGATATTTCCTAGTATCTTGATCCATATGGGTTTGTCATAAAAACCATCGATCTTTGAGTAGCAGCCTACTGACATCTTGCAGAGTATGAACAGGGAGGGGGTCATCTTCCCCTTCTCTCTGCCTTGCGTCTAATAAAGCCAGTGAGCATCAGCTCTCTAAAGGCCAAATGTTTGAAATTATGATGCTTCATGAGATTGAATTCTCGGAAGAATCCTTCTTAGCTGTATTGGTGGTGATACATAATCACTGAATCATTTGAATTGGAAGGGACCTCTTAAGGCCATCTAGCCCACCTCCCCTGCAGTGCACAGGGACACCTGCAGCTGGATCAGGTTGCTCAGAGCCCTGTCCAGCCTGACCTTGAAGGTCTCCAGGGCTATACCTGTCCCTGAAACAGCTCAGATCAGCAAGCAATGACTTGATCCTCAAAGTTCTCATCCAGCAGACTGCAAGCCAGAGTTAAACAGGTTTTTGTTCCAAAAAGTTGTACAATTCTGCAGATATGCCAGTTTTCAGATGCAAGTGTCAGTGATATCAATCCATCCAAATAGTTGCTTGGATAGCAATATTTGCATATGATGAGTGTTAATACTGAGATCTGAAGGAGAGGGAAACATTTATGCTGCTATGAGAGAACTTCTGTTTCTGTACAGCATGCATTGACTTGCTTACTGTGATGTTGAGGTAATTCCTGCACATGTTACGGGTCACTGTTCAGTGTGTATAGTTGTCAGATAATGCTGCTAGTGATGGATGTGACCTTTGTTTTTTGAGACTAAACTGTGTGGTGCTTAACCTATAACATGCACTGGAGCTAATAGTACAGTCATTTCAGACCCAGTTCTTTCCTAAAGCTTTTCTTTTGTTTTAGGCTGTAAAAGGAATTTCTTTTGAATAGAAAAGCAACCAGTTTGAAGCCAGTTGTGCTCTGACACTCTCATTGGTGTAGTTGTAAGTTTAGCTTCACCAGGGTAGCACATGGTACTTTCATTTCTCCTTTGCAACTTGGATTATCTGCAGTGCAACTCAAAAGCAGATCTGCCTTTGTACTCCACCCATGAGCCTAGCTGCCTGTCAGATCAAGCTGATGGCCTCATTCTGCACTCTGTGTACTCCTACTTAATATTAAGTGTAACCTGAGGGGGCCTGGTTAGGGTACGAACAGTAGCTGACTCATCGGGGCACTCTAGGCAGCATACCAAGGAGCAGAGAAGCAGGCTGCAAGGGGACTTTGGGGGGCTCCTTGCTTGTCACCAGCCAAACATTCCATGTATGTTCTGTTGACAATGGTAAAAAATAAAAGTAAAAAATGAAAGCTTGGTGTTGCGTTGTGCAGGGAGGAGGGCAGTAGCAGGTGGACTTAAGTTTGCATCTTGTTTAAGAGGTTCATAAGAAGTTGCTTTTGGGAAGAACCTGTGACAGTGAATTTTGGGTGGAAAGACATTTTCATTTTTCTTGGTGTCCGGAGAACTTAACTATTGCTCTTAATCTTTGGGTAGTCCTTCTGCACCATTTGGACTCTGCTCAGTAAGACAAGGCTTGTACTGCTCCTATGCATCTGAGAGCAAGATGAGGCCTTTGCCTCCTCGTGTGTTAATGATGGAATAAATCACGGGTGCTGGGTGTGCAGGCTGTGTGCCAGTGCCACCAGTGCTGGGATGCAGGCTGTGACAGTTGCACTGCTGATGTAGATGACCAGCAGTTGGTGCATGCTGCTTGGCATGTATGCCTTTGTGCTGCAGCTTCAGTGCAGCCTTCAAAGAGCCTTATTAATAAGTTATGTCTGTTTGCTTTGGGCTGGAGGATGAAATTACCTGGGCTGATGGAATTTGCTTTTTAACAGCTTCCTTGCAGGGACTGTGCTTTCCACATGCTGAGATCCTCCTTTTTCAGCTGCCATGTCCTGCAGGACTGTTGATATCTGGGGNNNTTGGGGGGGGGAATTGTTTAGGTCCCTGCAATAACTGCTGTGGGGAGATTGAGAAGAACCAAGGCAGTTACTTGCATGTTTGGGTAGCTAAACAGCAATCTATTACAGCACTTCTGTGTGGACTGATGCTGCTGGTGAGGAGCACACAGGCAAGAGCTTGTGTAACCTTGCGTACCTTGTGTACTAGGAAAAAAATTGAATGTTGTCAAGAACCCTGTTTTCCGGAATGAGAAGCTTTTGCTATGGTTTTGAAGATGCTAGAAATCCAAGTTCCAGTGACTTGGTAGTGAGTGGCTTGGGTCTAGTGATCCTAAAATTGACTGGGTAACTGTTCATCTGCAATAGTAGTGCAGCAGTGTACCTTCAGCTCTGGATTAGGAAAATAACACAGGGGGTGGAAGGGTTGGTTCTTACTGAATATGCAAGAGTGAGCTCACACCTGGCTCTAGCCTCTCAGTTACTGCAGACAAGTATACTATAGTATAAGACAGAGATAAGTCTGGGTTCCCTTAAAATCACTTCTTGTGCAATCTACTTGAAGGAACAGTAAGGCAGTTAACACCTACTGTGTTAGGTGTGAAGCAATGCTAGAAAGTGCTTCAGCTGGTAACTGTGCTGTGTGACCAAGTGAATCAAGTGTCAGTAGCTACTGCTGTTGCAGACCCCACAGCATTTCCCACAGTGAGATAAACAACTTCTGAGTAACTACGCTGTGGATCATTATGACTTGATGAAGCTTTTTAAAGCAATGCAAGGATGGACTGACAGCCAAGGATGTTGAGTAGTGGGGTTGTCAGGCTGTGGTGTTTGCTCCCACTCTTTCACATGCTTTAAGAAAGATTACTTTCCATTCATATACATCTAACTTCAAGGATATATTAATGTGGAGTATAGCAGAGTCCCAGACTTGCTGGAAGCACATATGTAACTTGCAGGATCATGGATATTAGTGAGACCTCTTGATGTGGTAGATCAACTGGCATTTGAAGCTCATGGTGTGGCAGCCTCTCATAATTGCTTTTGCTATTTTTATTCATAGATGTAGAGATGGGCATATGCAGGCTCCTGTGTGGGGCCAGGTTATCCCACATCTAAAACTGACAGAAGGTTTTTTCTTAGCCAAGTTATTGTTTGGAAAATTTTTGATTCATTTTTTTTTTTTAGCCAAGTTTGGTGACTTGCATGTTTTCTTGAAACAGTACAACTTAATTAAACCTAGCTGTATGTGCAAAGGAAGGCTTTCCTCAAAGTCCAAACAAAAAATGTTCTTTGCCAAGGATCTTGTTTTGCATTTCCAAATCACATGAGGTGATCAGAGGACATCTTAGACCAGTGTAGATGAGAGAATAATCAAGGGGGAAACCTGTTTCTATTCATTGCAAGAGAAATTCTGGACCAAAATATCCTTACTGTAATTGCCTTGCTCTGTGTTCAGGATTAATCTTGTTCTAGCCACAAGATAGAGAAGAGAGAGAGCAATGTGCTGATGTGGCTACACACAAAGACATGTCCCTGGACACCTGATGTAATTAACTGTTTCTACTGCACACTTGCATCATTCTTAATGACTAAGGCCTAAAATTAGTTTCAGATGTAGAGACAATATGGTAGGGTTCTGAGCCTGGGGTAGTGGCTATGAATAAGTATGGCTGCTCTCAAAATTGACAAACTAGGTAGGATTTCACACAGCCTCAGTGGCTGTAAATGCCAGGCAGGTCCTGACTCAGGAGCAGAGACCTTCACAAGTTTCAAGCGTAACAACTCTACCAGCTTGAAGGGAGAATCTTGCAGGTTTTCATTCTTGAGATGAGAAGTGTTAACTAACAAGTTATTGCTGTGGCATTGAGTACAGATTTGCTCTGGCAGGATGGTGGCTAACTGCATGTGGAACCTTCCAGATTCTCAGAGGACAAATAGCTAGCCTGCCCTGGGAAAAGCTCATAGATTCGCAGTTGTGAAGATCTACTATCAAGGTTTGAGATGCAGAAATACCCCACTCACGTTGCTTTCCATGGTAGTGGAGACGAGCCTGGATCTGATTCTGGTTCTTACTGCTCTCATGTGGATTGTTAAGGATTTTGGTTACTGGTGGCATCTGCCTCTCAAGTGAGGTGATAAATCTAGTCTGCCAGCTTGTGCTCTTCTGCCATCTATTGCGCGATACCTATTTCTAATAGTTGATAACAAAGTAGTTGGCAGCATAGAACTAGATGCAGTAAATAAAGGTGTAAAAGGAGCTCTGTGATGAATTAAATTGCCTTAATGCTATTTACTACCTCTAACATTCTGCTGCTCAACTCTCTGCCTGTTACAGTGGCAAAGGCAGAATTCATACTTGGAGGTAACAGAAGTTGCAGCTGCTGCCAGGTACCCTCACGGTGCAGAAATTGTCCTGGTATGGCATGCATATGCCCAGGACACCGATGTGTTTGCTTTGCAATGGAGGGGTAACAAGGAGAAGCAGTGGTGGGAGTACAGAGGGAAGAGGAATGGTGTGCTGGAGCTATGCAGTCACTATCACAGACTGTCCTTCCCCTGGCTCCTCTGTGTGCCAGCCTCACCCACCCCTAGGACTCAGCACTGATTTTACAGAAAGCATCAGAGTGTCAAATGTATCCTAAGCTCCAACCTGTGGTAGGGTGCTTTTAAAGTCCATCTGTCAAATATGTTTATCTAAGATGAGTAAATGCAAGATTTACATCAAACATCTACATGTTGTGCCAAGCTTCACTTTCTCTGGTAAAGAAAAAAAGCACTGAAATAAGTTGGAATTAGTAAATGTTACAATCTGTGTCTTCCTTTCTTGACAGCTTCCCAACAACAGATTGCATCATCTTGCTTGCCATGGCCAAAGAAAAGCACAGGACACTTAACTTGAATGTGTCTGCCTTGATGATAGTGATGTACAGACTCAGTCGTGCGAGATTTGCTCTGCAGTGTGTTTGGTGGGGTGCCAGACCTTGGTCTCAGCTGTGCTGTTTGGGACGCAGTTCAAGGGGGTTCGTGACTGGGGCTGGGCTTTAGGACTTCNATGGGAAGAATCAACTTGATACACCCATTGTCTGAGTTGTGCTTTTTTTTGCCAGTTTTCTAAAGCAGAAATAAAAACTTTGCATTATGCTGAAGACAAAGTGTTGGGACACAGTAAAACAATTAAGTATCAATGGCTTGAAAGATCAGTTTGCATTTTTTTCTGCTTTTAGAGTAACATTTCTACAGTATTTTCCCCTTCCCTTTGTTTTCATTTAGGATTACTGATCTAAGTGTATGGTTGGCCTAATACTGATAGTTATAAATGTCTTTCTTTAGCAGTATTTACACTTTAATTGTGGTCTTGAGAAATGTGAGTAAATTACTAAACAGTATTGGCATATTTGTTTTCAGCTCATAAAACTGGCAGATATTTTCTTAATATTCCTACTGCTTTCTGTCCCCAGATAGACCTTGATCTGCTGCTAAATATTTCTGTTGTGACTCCAATTTAAATGTTTTCTCCACTTTCAAGGTCAAAGTGGTATCGCTTGATGGTTACTAACATGTATTACTACTTTTGATGAGAAGTAATAGGAGAGAACATGCTTTAAAACAGGAATTTTTTTCAGGAGGTGTTATTACACCTGGGCTTACACCTTCTTATGCAGTAAAGGAGAATTTGGGAGTACAGACTTAGTTTTTAGCATCATGTGGCCTTTTTGAAAGTTGTTTGCAGTTGGAGGACTATCACTAGTTAAGGTGGGGTCTGTCTGAGCCTTCAGTGCCTGAAACTGGTAGAAATTAACATGTGCGGTGTTTCCAGGCTGAGATTGCAGCAGTGTTTTGAATGTTAACAGGAATTACTTTGCTTCTTAGGAAAATAAGCTAAAAACATCTTTAGATCTTTGTTAAGATGTTTAATTTTTTTAGACATCTTTGCTAGTCTTTTTGCACTAGAACAAACTGTGGGTAACTGCAGCGTTTAACAAGTTAGACCTTTAATAACACGAGATTTCTGGGAAGAGGCAATAGATATCAGAGAATATCTTAATTCAGCAGCTGCTATTTGGGAAGAGCTGCTAAAGCACTGTGTACTCACAGGGGTCAGCAGAGCTGTTGTTTATATTTTGTTCTGATTTCTAAAATGAAGGTCAATCTGTGTTGGCAAAAGACTGCTTGATGCAATTTGTTTGAATTTTTCTTTAGTGCAGAAACATCTGGATCAGTCGATTCCTAAATAAAGACTTTTCCTTTCTTATGATTTGTCCTTAGATTTCAAGATATGGTCAAATTCTGCTTCACAGACTTTCTAAAAAACACAGATGCCTAAACTTGCAGTACTGATTCTCATTAGTTCTGTAGTTTATGGCAAGTTCAGAGCTGAAACAACCATCTAGTACTTCCTGCCAATATCGATGCCTTGCAAAAGAAGCTGCTTTCCCAAGGCAGAGTTCAAGTCTCTCCGGTTATCCTATTTCTATGCTGTCTGTGAACTGGCTGTCACCGATGGAATCGGATCTTCTGTGAAGATCCTACTTAGCTGGTACTTCACTAACATCATTAGATTAATTATTAATGCTGTGTGCACAGTGTGGCCTCCCATGTAACTTAAGGTATGAGCAAGTGGCTGTCACTGAATTTGCATGGCTGCAGCATGAAAGTATTTTGAATTGAAGCAAAAAAAAAAAAGGCAAAACAAGGAATGTGCAGAATATACTTGGCTATCGGTCTTTAACTTTCTCTTGCTTATGGGAATGGCCAGGAGCAGTGCTAAGAGTGCATCTGAGCATTTTCAAGGAAGAGTGGATTTGTTTTGACACTTCTGCACTTGTTGTTGCACTGCAAATGATGAAAGTAAAACTGGTATGAAAATGGCTTTTTGGTCTTCCACAAGGCTTTAAGAACAGTACACTAAAATACTACCTTGTCAATAGAGTGACAAGATTCAACATTTAATATTGACTAGTGCTATGACAGCTTTTTGTGCTTTTAGACAGGAAAAAGTTCAACTTTTTGAATAAAGTTAACAGGGAAAAAACTAATCTCTTGGTTGACATTCTGTGCTAACAAGGTGCTAAGGAATTGGTTCCTTTTACTGGCTTTAGGTCTCCCACTTCTCAGTTTCATTTTGAGGTGGGTGAGTAGCAGAGGAGTCAAACTTTGATCATTTCATATTTTTAGTACATCTTTTTCATTTCAAGTCTTGGTCTTTAGACTACCTTTAGCAGGGTAGGAAACAGCAACAGAGCATGCAGAATGAGTCATGTCACACAAGGCAGCCTAGTGTGCTGATGCTGGGATAACCTTCGATTAACGGATTTCTTCTCCCAACCAGATGGACAGGGTAGGTGTTGGTCTGTGTGGAAGCTATACTGCTGACTACTTTAGGCAGCACAGGCTGCCTACTGGGTTGTGACATCTTTCAGCAGCAAGTGGGATGAGGAGTGTGCAGATACCTGCCCCAGCACCAGGGGCTGAGCTCAGGGGCCCTCACCATGGGGTGGAGGGTGTGGGGTGAGTGGGGATGTAGCTCCCCTCAGGCCTGGCTCAGAAGGCTTTTGTTAAATGGCCGTAACAGTTCAAAGCCACATAGTCCTGTCTTTACTCTGCCAGGGAAGCATGTGACAGTAGGATGGCATGGGTGCTCAGCAGGGCTGGGGCTGGTTTGCTTGGGCAGTGATAGCAGAGGAGGAAGGGAGCTGTACCTGGGGTCTTCCTGCTGCAGAAGAACAGCATCTGTTCTTAAGGTGGGCTGAGCAAGGACTGGGGATGGGGATGCCTGAATGCATTAGCTAGGTGTCCATGCATCTGGCATGAGGCATTCAGAGTTTTACGTGTCACTGTAATAAGCATGTGTCAAGTGTAAAAATGGCTGTCACCTTGAAAAGAATCTTTTCAAGGCTGGGCTGTCTACTAGGAAACTTCTGTCTGGAGAGCATTAAAGCATGCAAAGTAAAACAAGAAAACTGCTTTGTTTGGAAGTACAGCTTTGGTAATGTCTGATAAAGCACTTTCTAAAATAACAGTTGTTAGAGCTTTTGCACAATACCACTTTTATCCACGCCTGACATTTAGACATTGAAATACTATTGAGTCAGTGTTGCAGAATGTTTTTGTGATGACCATATTACTCTGAGGAGTCTGATCAAGCAGCCAAAAAAACTGGCCAACCTCAGGCACTTTTTCTTCTGCTGCATCATCTGTTGGAAAGCTTCTCCCCAGGCACATATTCAAACTGTGAAGTACCCTTGTCATAGTATGCCCTGGAAAGTAGCTTAATGAGTTTAAAGTACAATCATGACTTGAACAGAGGTTGTGTATTAGAGTCAAAAGTGCTTGAGCTGGTGATAAAAATGAGCCTTTGTAATTGACTGCTGTTAGCTATGCTGGCTTACAGTGTTCTGTGTGAACTATATTAAATTATCTTAAAGTAAACAGCTATCTCAAAGGTAAGATTCCTAACTAGAGTTTACATCACAACAGTACAGTAAACTTGTTGAACAATTAAAGTCTTGTCTTGATCTGCAGAACTTTTTTAGCTGTGCATATGAGAGCTCCAGCCTTGTAGTGCATTTTGAAGGTTGGAGGCTGGAAGTAGTGTTTTGAATTATAAACTTGGCATACCTATGCAGGAGTCAAAGATGGACTTCTGCCACTTCTGTGAGTGAAGCTGTGTGAGAACCACTCAGTAGGTGCTTTGTAGCAAACCTGACCTGTTCCTCCACTCTGGGAAAGCACTGGGGTGTGTGAGGGGATTGATGGCTTTTTTCCATCTGACTTGCTCGTGTTCAGCGGGCTTAAGTTTTCTGTGATATGAATTGTAAGGAAACATGGACCCATGTCTCTAAGAATCTTATTAATAGCCCTTTTTTTCTAAAACTTAGAATGTGATCCCTTAGGCTCAGCTGTTTACATGTTCATCTCTGTGCCTGTCTTGTTAACATCAGCTCTGCTCTTCCGGAGGGAAAGAATCACAGCTAGCAAATCTTTGCTCTTGATCCTGTGCATTAGGTTAACATCCTTTCAAGACTAAGGACCTGACGTCAGTGGCTGAAGTATTTTGTGATCTTTCCTCTATTTTCTTCCCATTTGTGTTAGGTCTGAACAATTCACTAATTTTGTATTGCACTTAAATATTTAAATCTAAATCAGAGCTAAAGTTTTTGATTTAGACATCTTTCCTGTTTAAACCTGCTTTTTCATATGTTGTTACACTTCTATGTATATTTCAAAGTACTTGAGAAAGTACTGTATTCCAGATACCCTATCTGGCTGTGGTTGTACAGCATTGTGAACTCTGGGTGACCTATTTGAATAGATTAGGGATGAATGCAGTGGATATCCTGTCTCAGTATCTATAAAAGACATTGCACAGTAAGTATGGTGTTCCTGTAATACACATGGCTTTCTGCTGTGCAGGCAGAGAACAAAAACGTTTGAACACAGTGCAGTGCAGATGGCTAACTGCTGTCATTGTGGGTGTCAAAGCACTAGCTTTGGAGAAGGAAATAGCAATGTCTAGAATGTGCATTTTGTGAAAGAAGTTCACATGTTCCCTGATGGTGTTGTATTTGAATGGTTGTGTCAATGGTGAAGGAGGGAAAATAAAGTGTTCTGTCCTTGGCATGAGGCTTGATCAAGTGGGGACTGCAGGCATGTTCCTCTCATCTGAGGGCTGGGGACAGTGTGCAGCTTGGAGTCAGAGGCTGCAGTGCACTGGCTGTTATTGACTAAACCTGCTTTTGATTTTTTGAAGCAAGCTTCTCTCTGTTCCTCTTTCCTTATACTCTGAGTATATCCTGGGAAAATCATCTGACAGTCATGAATGGTTGTTATAGCCGAAATTAGACCAGGATGATGTCAGAAACTTAACTGTGAGCTGGAAGGAGAGGAAATGGATGAAGAGCAGAGGCAAGTATGTGGTCAGAGGGTGGGAACCCATGAGTGCATGGGATAGGGAAGGCCCAAGCAGAGGAGCAGCTTCATCCAACTCTGTAAATCTCTCCCATGAGGTCTGTCCTGACAGGGTCATGGTCAAGTAGTCCAAGAAGCCAGAAAAGCAGGGAAGGAAGGGTTGGTGTCCTGAGGAATAGTATTTGGATGAGAAAAGCTACCTTACAGGATGAAAGTAGATATTCCTTTCTCCCCTCAAGAAGGTGGGAGTGGGGGGTGGCAAAGAAGAAAAATGTGAGGCTGTAGTACTGAGTGTGTAGAAAGGGTTGGTGTTTAGTGCTGTGAGACTTATCATCTTTGCCTACCTGGTCTGTCTGGAGGTGCCATGACAGTGATGGCTGAAAGCGGCAGGTGGTAAGGTAACACAGTGAGCAGCAGGACAGTAGCCTTGGAGGGTCATCATCTGGAGCAGGCTTGCCTGATGGTGGGCTTTCTGTGACTCCTCACTTGCTGGAATCCTCTTTAGCAGCTGGGGAGAAAATAATTTCAGTAGTGCTATGAACAGCAATATATCAGTCTTGGCTTTTTTTAAAAAAAAAAATTCTTTGAACTACACCAATACAGAAGTTCAAAGATCAAAGATTACTCCTCCCTTAGAACAAGTGCTAATGAGTGCTCACTTCTGTAGAGATAATGTCTTTGTTCTGCTGTATCCAAATGCTGAGCTGTAAACTTTGTCTAATCAGGCTGTATACAATGATTTGTGGTGACAAATTACTAATGCACACTGTTCCAACAGAAGTATAGCAGAACACACTGTGCTCTATAGAAGTAGCTTAGATGTACTTTAACTATCAACATATTTAGGCTAGATATGTAGTTATGGCATAATAGCTATGTACTTGTCACAGAAGGGAACAAGGTCTGCATTGTTGTATGTCTCCAGTTTGTGTCTCTTGAGGTGCAGGGAGACTGTTAGCCACTGACCTCTAGATTAAACAGCTGCTGAATGTCAGTTTAAACTTTTTCTAAAACCAAGATACCTGAAAATGATTTCCAACAGTAATTATGACTGTTAAAAGCATGGTGTCAATGTAATTATTGAAAATGTTTTTTGGTATGCTTTTTGCTTTGAAGGTCTGCGTTATATTTATAGTCAAGGGTTTAACAGCCAAGCCATTCAAAGCAAACAAAACATTAACCCAAATAACCATTGAAAGAGAGAGACTTATGCTGTTTACTGATGGACAACTAAAAATCTTCCAAACCAAGAAAGTTTGGGAATAGGGAGAAAACAAACATAAGGAGTTACCAAAACTGCAGGATCATTCTTGGGATGAATAGAGTTTGCTTGGCCATTATTTTGTACTGTCTTGATAGTCTGTGACCATGAATTGTCTGAAGAGAAACTGGCTAGACAAAGCCTCATGTGATGTATTCCCTGGGTCAGCTGTTCAGGATCATTCACTGCCTCCTTCTTAACTTTGAATCTGTTCCTGGCTCTCTATCTTTAAGAAATAAATATGAAAACTAAGTTCCAATCCTTGTCCTGTGGTTTTTGCCTTCCCTTATTTTGACTTTGCATTAGGATGAGAACTTATGCATTTGGCTTACTGCAGATGCACCTTGTGCAAACTTAAGCAATGTTTTCTGGGTAAAACATAAGGCTGTGCCTTGTTTCTGATTATAGCAATTATTAACTTTGAGAAGCAGAAGTGTAATTGTGCAAGAATACTGAGCATTTCTTCATGCTCTTCCATACAATTGTTTCTATTTTTCTGTGCTTCCATTTCTTAGGAACAGAACTCCTGTATCTTAAGATTTCCTCACTTCCATCTACTAATGTAGCTTTAAGCTCCAGTAAACAACTTGTTGCCTGCCATGTCCCAGCTTCAAACACTTTTCCTATCTGCCTTAAACTGATTTGAAGAAAGCTGGTAATTCTTGACTATGTAGCTTAAACTGTATTTTAAAAGATGATAGCCAGAAACAAGAAAAAATGTGATTAGGGAAATATCCTATTAAGTACACCTTATCTTTGTCCCAAGGGATGAAGGGAGGGAGAGATCCTGTGTTTTCAGAAGGTCTTGTTCTCAAATCTAGGTGAGGTCTGGCTAGGATGTTTTTGGGTTTAGATGGGTTGGGTTTTTTTTTGGGGGGGTGATGGAGTGTTATTAACTCCTGTTGTGCTTCATCTATGGTTTAAGAGGTCTCTTCATTCTGGCTCCCCTCCTACTATTTTATTACAGCCAAAATCTGTTCCTTCCTGGTGTTGCATCTTTTTCAGGCTTTGCTTTTGGGAGGGTTAAGAGGCTTGCTGTCAGCATCTAACTGAATGGCCTTCACCCTGTACTGGTGTTCCCTGCTTTGTCTCAAATGGGCAGAGGTCTGGGGCCTCTCTATATGCTAAACATGAGTAGCAAAAACAATCAGAATCAGTATTGTTTCCCCAATTTTTTTTTAACTGCAGCAGTCTTGTATGCTCAAAGCTGTTGGCTGATGCTTTTAACTTGTATTCATATTTTAAGCTTTTTGCAGTGATGAGAGTAAATATATATTTTAATGAGAACTTAAATTCTAGGCAAGTTCATTCCCCCAGGTCAAACTTCTTGTTTGCAAGGGATGGAGGTCTGCCAATACACTGTTTGAAAGGAATCATTGTGCAATACGTGTCCTTTAAAGCCATCCTTCCCCATAACAGCATGCTGTCACGTGAAGAATGCTATTTTTTTCTAGAGAACAAGCATAATGACATGAAAAACAGATCCACATCTGTTGCTTCTCACTGCCCAGCTTGATGTTTAAAAGCTCTTCTAATAGGTGCAAAATTTGTCAAAATAAGCCATCTAGAAACTCAGTTTATCACACCCATAGCCTTACACTTACACCTTGATGTATTCGGCTTTTTTGCTTGAGGCTTTTTTCATGCAAATCACCATCGGTAAGTGCTAAGCCTCCCCTCCATGAATAGCTTTCCTTCTTTCAGAGCAGTTCTGCGGCAGTTGTGATGTAACCTGGGAGAGATTTTACTCCTTCTGGCTCCCCAGTGGGAGGTGCACCACCATGTCATGAGGAAGGAGGCAGTTGCTATGGTGCTGTTGCAGCCAGGGTGCTGGGATCCTTGCTGCTGGTGCTGGTTATCCCCAGAAAAGAGAATCTATTTGGCATCAGTACAGTTGTTTGTTTTGTGCACAGTGCTAAATACTGCTATTGTGGCAGCAAGATATCCTGGCAAGGAAAAGACTAAAATGAAGGGGTAAGCCATATGTAGGCCTCCTTGTAAAAGAGATGCATGTTAGACTAACTTCTGCACAGTTCCTGCTGTAGGTTGCTTTGTGTGAGGAGGAGTAAAATTCTGTTGCTGGTTACCTGGAATTTATTTTTAGCTAGGAAGTTGCCCTGAAATGCAAATTCAGAGTCAAATTACATCTGTTTCTTTCTCTCTGCATTATTCCAGGTCTCCTTTGTGTCCTGTAGATTAATAAATCCTGTGATTCTTCTGGTCCTGCTGTGGAAAGCAGAAGGGAGATCTTATTGACAACTGATTTTTCCAATTACTGTTCTTTAAGATAGAAACACCACATACTTCTAGTTCAGCTAATGCTTTTCTCTGATCCTTAAAGGGTGATTTTATGGCAGCCAGATGTTAGTCATTGTTAATCTTCATCCTACCAGCCCCAGGCAGTGAAGCAATTTTTGTCTTGCCTTTTGTCTTTGAATTTGGGAGGCATAATGATTCACTTGATATTACTGTTTAGAATCTGATGTGGAAGCAGTGAGCAGTGTGGTACAGCCAGTATGCTGGGCAGCAAAGAACTCTGCTGGCTGTGGCTTTTACAATATCTGGAAATTCAATATTTAATATTTCTAGGTTGTGGTCCCATCTGAATTCTCCCATGAGTGGGCATATCTGTCATTACCTTGCTGGTACAACATTATAATTAATTAAATAGGCAGTATGGAAGTAAATCCTGGTATTTGTGTCCTGGCTATCTTTACCATGACTGTTACCAAATAATGAAGGGAGATACTTGGCCTCTCTTTCTCTGGAGAACATGAGTACCATGGAGATCAGTATTTGTATGACATGAGTGAGTCAAATGCTGCTTAAAATAAGTGGAAAAGCAATAATAAAATGTAATGAAAATAGCTTTCTGCTGGGCTCTAGGGTTCCTCCCTAGGTACTAATTGTGTTTAAGGTTATTGCTGCTTCCATCAGGCTACTTCCAGAGATCTGGAGGCATCTCAGCAATTGTAACATCACATTCTGGATCAGAATGGATTAGGCTTCATTGCTTTTGTTTAGCTGGGTAATTATACTTGGTTAGACAGCTGCCAAATCCCTGTTCATCAGACATAGTTTCATCTGAAATGGATATGTTGAAGTGCTCTGTGCAGGTGCTATTGAGCAGATGAAAATCTCTCAGTAAGGGGATATCTTGGAGCTTTAACAGGAAGTAAAAATACATATATAGGAAGCAAAAAATACTAAGTGAATTTTTTTATGATAAGAGTGGTAAAGCACTGGCACAGGCTGCCCAGAAAGGTTGTGGATGCCTTATCCCTGGAGACCTTCAAGGCCAGGCTGGGCAGGGCTCTGAGCAACATGATCCAGCTGTAGGTGTCCCTGTGCACTGCAGGGGAGTGGGACTGGATGGCCTTTAAAGGTCCCTTCCAACTCAGATGATTCTGTGATTCCATAGAATTATAGAATGTTTTGGGTTGGAAAGGATCTTAAAGACCACCTAGATCCAACTCCCCGTGCCATGGGCAGGCACACCTTCCACTAGACCAGGTTGCTCTGAGCCCCATCCAGCCTGGCCTTGAACACTTTCAGGGAGAGGGCATCCACAACCTCTCTGGGCAACCTGTTCCAGAGTCTCACCACCCTCATAACGAATTTCTTCCCAATATCTAGCCTAAATCTCCCCTCTTCCAGTTTACGGCCATTATTCCTGATCCTGTTGCTACACACCTTTCTAAAGAGTCCTTCACCAGCTTTCCTGTAGGCCTGCTTCAGGTACTGGAAGGCCGCTGTCAGGTTCCTCTGGAGCCTTCTCTTCTCCAGGCTGAACAACTCCAACTCTCTCAGCCTGACTTCACAGGGGGGGAGCACCTCCTCTGGACCTCCTCCAACAACTCGATATCCTTCTTGTGTTGGGGGCCCCAGAACTGGGCACAGTACTCCAAGTGGTGTCTCACAAGAGCAGAGTAGAGGGGCAGGATCACCTCCCTTGCCCTGCTGGTCACACTTCTCTTGATGCAGCCCAGGATGTGGTTAGCCTTCTGGGATGCAACACATTGTTGGCTCTTGTTGAGTTTTTCATCAATGGACATCCCCAAATCCTTCTCCTCAGAGCTGCTCTCCAGCCATTCTCCACCCAACCTGTATTTGTGCTTGGGATTGCCCTGACCCAGGTGCAGGACCTTACACTTGGCCTTGCTGAACTTCATGAGGCTGGCATGGGCCCACCTCTGCAGTCTGTCCAGGTCCCTCAGGATGGCATCCCTTCCCTCTAGCATGTCAATGGCACCACACAGCTTGGTGTCATCCACAAACTTGCTGATAGTGCACTCGATCCTACTGTCCATGTTGCCAACAAAGATGTTAAAAAAAAAAAAAAAAAAAAAAAAAAAAAACCACAGGTCCCAGTACTGATCTCTGAGAGACACCATTCATCACAAGTCTCCATTTCCACATGGAGCCATTGACCACAACTCTCTGGGTGCCTCCATCCAGCCAGTTCCTTATCCAGTGAGTGGTCTGTCCATCAAACCTGTGCTTTTCCAATTTAGCAACCAGAATGTTATGTGGGGCAGTGTCATCTACTTAGACTTCTGCAAAGTGTTTGACATCAGTTGCTCTTTCTTTATCCACTGATGCTGTTACTCCATCATAAACTTTTTAGGCATGATTTGCCCTTGGTGAAACCATGTTGGTTGCCACCAATCACTTCATTGTCATTTTCTGTGTGCCTTAGATTCTTCAGGAGGATCTGCTCCATGATCTTGCCTGGCAAGGTGAGACTGGCTTGTAGTTTGCTGGATCTTCCTTTTTATATATTCTTTTCCATCCCAGAAGTTATTCTAAAACATCATCTTACATTCTTACAGAAAGCAGTTCTTTTTTTTTAAAAAAAAAAATGATTCCTATGTAGAATGCAATTAAATACCTCTTACTTAAAAACAATTTAAATGTAGATAAAGTGTTAAATGTATCTGTTCATTAATTATACAGAGTCATTTTTGGAAAGCAGCATCTGTCAGGTCAATGTACTTCTTGCTTGAAAGTGTAGAGACAAGGATATGCAGCCTTTCTCTAGCTTGTTCTCACTGCTAATTGTAGGTGGGTTACACAACTGTAACATTTAACTTGATAGATCCAGATGGTCAATTTCAAATGCTGTATATTTTTTAACATTTTTTGTTAATGCAGTAAATCCTGGGCTAAGAATTCAGGCTAAGAATGTAAAAGAATGTAAACTTACCTTTAGCTGCATAAGAGCTTAGATTTATCTTGTGCTTTGAGGGCAGAGTAAAGCATTTTCAGAAGACTGCAAGTACAGCTGTCCTCAGTCTTACTATGTCTGTTTGTGCCTGTGTTTGTAGAGAAGCTGCTAAGGACAAGTATTCATTCAAGTATTCTAATCAGCTAAAACCTCCTAATGGAATACTCTGACACTGAAGTGCAAGCTTGTGAATCTTCAAGATGCTGGGGTAACACTGGTCTATAATTCTGTGACAGCATTTGCTCTCCATACAGCTGTGGAACCTTTATTTGTTGCAGTAGTCAAAAAACGAGCAGTGGCTGAGCAGAACAACTCAACTCTCCTAAGGTTAATTAGACTAGTCCTACTTAGTCATTTCTACATTCCACATGAAAGCACAGAAAAATGTCTAGACACGCATATAAAAAAAAAATAGTACTGATTGAATTTCAGCCTGATGTGTTTCTATAAGGGCTGTTTAAATTTATTTGGAAAAAACTGAGTAACTTTGAGCCTTCAGTCCTAAGGAATGCTGCTTCTCTTGTGTACCCTCTGTACACACCTGTGTGTTCTCAGAGTGCAACTGCTGGAATAAATGATTGCACTCTCTAAAACAGCTGTTTGAATAGTGTCCAATGCTGTTAGTGCAAAGAAGCCAGAATTACTGCACCTTAAATCTAGGGCTAACAGTAACTGTAACAAACTACCTACAAGTCCACTGCATTTCTCCAGATTCTGGTTGTGCTTAGGTCTAGAAGTTGTCCATAGGCATCACAAGTTAATTGGCTAAAATGAACAGTTCAAAGAAATTATATGTTCAAAAGAGAAATCTCTCTGAGAAGCTGAAACTCAAAGGGTTTTGAGACCAATCTGTAAATGCATTTGCACATCTTTAAATGTGCTGGAGAGCGAGGTGTAGAGCTATAGAATCTCTTGGTCAACATGTGCAACTGCCAGTTACTCTCTACTTCATTTCTGACATTCAGTTTTGCACATAGGCTTTTTTTTTTTTTGCACAGTGAAGTTTGAGATTAGCATGAACATCTTCTGTCCAGAAGGCAACCTTCTAGTTACAGGACTCTGCTTTGATTTTTCCTGATGATGACCTGATGGTAGGAAGAAACTGTGTTGCATTGGACTTGCTTGTTGAATTGTGCAATCAACATGATCTTTGCATGCTGAGAGTCCAATATACTTGATGAGAAACCCTTCTCAAGTTTTTCAGAGGAGTATGAAATGAAGATGATTACTTACATGCACACATCAGTGCATGGGGAGCTGCTTCTAAAAATAAGAGTTTAGGTGGAGTTAGGCACTAACTAAAGCAGGCAACATATGTAACTAGTCCAAGTGGCTTCACTGGAACACTAGACTTCGAGTAAAAGAACAAACAATACATACAAAACTGTTTACCATTTTATTCTGGCTCAAAAAACAATCATAATGGTACTGCTAACTAGCTTTCCTAGATCTGAAGGTTTTCATCAGAAATCCAGTGATTTTTCTCTTGTTGGTTTTAGCTTATGTGTATGTAGATACGATGGTGGTTAGACTCCACCCTCCAAGGTGGTCACTGTTGGATGTAGTAGGGGTAGTAACTAGACAACCTGTGATGAAGTTGCTTTTTTTTTAAAAAAAAAAAAAAAAAAAATTTAACTGTTTAAAGCAAACAGGGTGGATTCACT
>VXAV01002391.1:53106-75185 GCA_013399715.1 Alectura lathami | reverse complement strand
CTCCACACCCCATTTCAGACCTGCGGCAAGAGTATCCCCTGGGCTTTCTCTTCTCTGCTATAAATCTTGCTATCCTGGCATCTGCCCTGCTGGTCCCCTTCTCTGCCAGCTCCTGTGGTTGGCTGTTCCTGCCCCTTTCCTTTGCTGACAGGAACAATGTGGCATGGTGGCAGTTGCGCTCTTCTTCCTCTACCCCATGGCAGTTGCTTTCCCAGCACTAGTGGATGAGCAGTGTCATTATGCTCTCAATTGCCATATTGTCTTCCACCCTGTAAGTCAGTTGGTTCATTATTTCTGTTGATTTTTTTGTTGTTGGCTAAACTTTCAGCATGCTCCAGAAGAGGTAGTAGCATTTCTGTGGATATCTTTTACAGGAATACAGGAATACTCACATTACACACAGTGATTGGGCTCTGCAGGCTGCAACAACCAGTAGCTCAAAATATATAAACCTATCTGAAACAATATAGAAACATGCCCTACAAATGGCAAAAGGAAGTGGGAATATAGTTCTAGGGTTGTGTGGCTTCTGGCTGTAACTGTTGCAGCATCTCTCAGCCTCCATGACCAACACTGTACGTATGCTGCACTCACTTGGAATGAGAGATGAGAAGTGAACTCATGTCAAAATAGCAACATAAGGCACTTAGGTCTCTGTGTAGGCCTGAGAGTTAACAAGCTGTAATGGTTTACTGATTAACTTGGTTGAGGTATTTAGGTCATGAATAGGCTTGGCAGTGAGGCAAATTGACTTAAAATATTTTTGTTTCAAGTTTGCAGGATTTTTTTTTTCCCTGTGTTAAATTGTTTGGTGACTGAGGATCAGAAACCCTGAGCTGGCAAAGGCTATTCCTTCACAGTATTTTAATGTTTCTCTTTTGTGCTTGCTAACATGGAAATTAACACCACAATTGGTCTATAATAATGTCACTTTTGTAATGTGAAACTTGGTAGTAGCCCCTTATGCCTTTCTAAGCTGGAGTACTCTTTTCATGGGAATAGTGAAATGAGGTTTACTAGGCTAAAAATGAGATCCCTAATGAAGGGGCTGATAAGGATGCCTGGGTGACATCCCTGCATTTCACTTCAATTCCAAAATAAAAATGTCACTACTTCTTTTTTTTTCTAACATGGAAGTGTTTACATGAATTTCTGTTTCAAAACACTTGGAGATGCTGGGGGAGGCAGTACAAGAGTATTTCCAAGTAGGATACACTGACCTGGTTGAAGCAGTTTGCACCAGCTTTGTTTCTATTTAACTTCCCTATAGTTCTTGCCTTGCTGAGAAACGAATTCTATGAAAACCTCTGCACAAATCATTCTCCAGAGTGTGTCCAACTTTAGAGTTTCAGAGGGCTTGAGAAAAGTGAAAAGTCACTGGAAGCCTGATGGCTGTAGAACATATGCTTTGTAAGTAGCTGGAAATGCTCTAAATCTTGTCAAATTTTCCTTTTGATTTTAAGTTTCTTGAATTTTTATTTCCTCTTCATACATGAACAAAACAGTGTGCATTGTTTTACATTTGCTGTTTTGTAGTATTCATCATTCAAAAAGCTTTTTTTATAAAACTTTTCATTAATATGGTGTCTGCCCTGTGAGGCAGTCCTGTTTATCCCAAAGCTAATGTTTAAATTGGATGACCATTAATGCCTGTAGCATTCTTATTGTGATTGAGCAGCTGCTGTGTGTAATGCTGGCTTAAGGTGTCACTGGTGAGGACTCACCTGACTTTTTGCTTTTCTGCTTGAAGTGATGACACTAATGTCCAGAAGCACTTACAGGTTGCCCTGAACAGCAGCCTCAGTGGGAGCAGTGTTACAGGGCAGCAGTGGATACTAATGGCTGGTTTGCCCTTTCAAATTATTGAAAAATACTTTGTCAGAGTAGGGCAAGAATTCTCTGCGCTGGTGTATTATGCAGCAATGGGGTTTGCAGCTCCAGCTTGGGTGCTATAAGCTGGATTTGATACCCCATTAACTCTAACAGCTCACTTTTTCCAGTGTGTAGTGTCTTGTCTGGTGACTGGTAGGTTCATGGTAGCTGATTAAGTGTTTCTGGAACCTCTTTCACTGTCTTGAATAACCTGAATGCAGGGGCTCAGATAGTAGGTTTTTATCACGTGGTGATTATTGAGATAGGGATATTGCATCTGTTCTTGGAGACAAGATTGCCTTGTGTGCAAATGATAGAAACGGTGGTCTCAAAAGCCCTTAAACTGAACTGTTGTCACCAGACAAGTACAGTAGGTATTGATGGCTTGAGATACTGTTCATTACGCTGTTAAACTTTCAACATGCTGAACACTACCAGATTCTTTTTTCTAGCCTAGCCTTTTGATTACTGCTTTGCTTCCAGACTGTTTTATTAGTACTTCTGTCTATTAATATTTTCTGTTTTGAGGGAACATCTTACGCTTCTCCAACTAAACCAGCTTGTTCTAACACTTAGGTTGTTCAGATGCATATTCTTAAAGGTAATTTTTTATTCCTGACTAAATGCTGTCAGGAAAGTCGTTTGAGAAGCCTTCAAATATTTCATGCTGCTTTCAGTTACGTCCTCAAAATTTTGACTTCCACTGGCAGAATTGTATCCAGGTCTTCAAGAGATCATACCTACATATTGCGCACGGATTTCAGATATCATCCTCAGTGTAAATCAGTAACTAGCAGCTTCAGACCTCTGCAGAAAACACTAACTTTGCAACTGGAATAGTGAGATGGTCCTGGAGTATCCAAAGTTTTCTACAACAATTCTAAGTCTATATTCTGATAACAATATCAGGATGTAGGTGACTTGTGAATTTTTGTATTTTTTTCAGTGGTTGCATGGCCTTTGTTCAGTCCTTAACTTTAGCGGGCTTACATGGGATATCCTTGCTATTTGTGATGCTGGTCTCTACTGTGGAAAAATTGCTCATTTTCATCAGTCTGAAATAACACTAATATCTTGTTTTTATTTCTTCATTACTGCATGCCATTATGCTGCTGCCTATAGTTTTGCCTTTGCCACAGTCCTGATTTGTATGTACATGATTCACAGATTTTATAGACATATCATTGAGTTGGTACATGAGAAGAGCATTGCTTACACAAGGGAAAAGGAAAATGGAAAAAAGCCTTTAGGGCTACACATGGCCAAATGTACTGGTTTTAACTTTGTTCCTGAATCTTGTGTTTCCTTTTTGACAGGAGACAAAGTTCAAACTTTGCAAACTCCCTCTAATTACTGCTCTTTTGCAGTGTTTACACAACAATAAATGCTTTTAACAGTTCAGCCTTTCATAAGCTGACTCTTTCAGTTTTTTCACTTTTTTAACATCTTGTTCTCTCATCCATGTCTTTTAATTCCTACTTGGCTGCTATCCTGCACCTTTCTTTATAAGTCCCAGCTCCATCTGCATGTCTAGTAGCTGTACTTCCTGGTCTTCTTTATGATCTTTGTACCTGTGTACTTACTACTAGTTGCTTTCACAGTAGAAATGTTTGTCAGATGTCCAAATTAAATTCGAACTGGTAAAGGGGTTGGAATAGCACCCTGGATCTTGCCATGTTTGAGCTGAGTTTCTTGCACTGCCCTGGATCTCATGCTTGGGCCCCAGGCACAGGCCCCAGGCTTTAGCCTGCACCTTCAGGAGGGCATTTCTGCTGACCCAGCTGCATCAATTGGCAAATAAATACAGAGTTTTGCCCTCAGATCAGTATACTTCTATTGCTTGTTGTGAATTAAGGGCCTGGTTTTAATACCTGTACAACATAACAGCTGTCATGCTGAACCTGTTGTGGAGCTACTTCCCCAGTTTGCTTTTCTGTCCTAGCAATGTGTTGATTATAGATGTGGTTGTGGTGTTTGTCTGCTTACCTGGAAAAATGGTCATAGTATATCCCTCTGGACATCTGAGGACTAATACCTGCATGGAAGCCACATCAGATCTTAGTGCAAAGATGACTGTGCCATTCTGGTGTTCCCTCAGCTGCTGTTCCACATATTAGTGATGACAGTTGCATCACTAGATGTGCTGTTTATAGCACTGGAGCTTGAGACAGTGAGCAAAAGATGCTAGTTCCCTGATGAACAGGCTTGGTCTGGCCTGAGTGGCTTCGAAGTCATGCATGTATAGGATGCTTTGTAGAGACTACAGGTGTTTTTCTATGCATTCAGATACTAATTACTGCTGTGGCAGGGCTCAAATGTTGGGTGAAGACTTAAAGTAACTGTGATTTAAGACTAGAAAGTGTCTTGAATGATGTAAGTGTGAGGGTTATATGAAGAATCCATTATTGGTTACATTCCTGTAACATGTGCATGGCTTGCCAAGGGTGCATATCTTCTGCTGCAAATCAAAACTCTACTCTTCCTCTCAAGAGGGTTGCTTGAGTGACTGTTAGCTTATGCCAGGAAAGAATTCTGAAAATTGGTAAATATAAAATAACACATGCTAGTTTATTTGTTTTGCTTTTGACATAGTGCATTAGGCTGCATTAGCATATTGCAGCTGTAGTCAGCATAGGCAAGTAAAAAAAAAAACTGCAGTAGCATGTAGTAAGATGGTAAAATACACAAGTCTAAACTGTGGTCTTGGAATCTGTGACCACAGTGCTTTTCTTAAGTAAACACTGGATTTAAAGGAGTGATTTTGTGACACTTCCACACCAACAGACACTGTACTGTGTAAAAATATTTTTATTGCTGTGTCAGCTTCTGTTTATCAAATCAGTGTCTATGCAGACTGGCAAAATATTAAGTTTAGATAAATTCACATGCTGAGTTTGGTCTCCCTCCATTTCAGATAAAAGCACTACTTGATTTGTGGCGTTGGAGGGAGACTTTGTTTTTACATCTGGCACTTGCTTTGGGGCTTAAGCCTGTGCTACCTGAAAATTCATTAAAATGGTTTGAGTCTGTCATTTGTCTGAAATAAAAAATTGCTTTCTAGAGGCCACTGAGCAACCAGTCCCAAACAGAGGGAAGACTTGTGTTTCTGCTGCTGTAGTCTCTGCTGCCTATTTCAGAAATTGCTTTTGAAACAGGCCTAGACTGTGAAGCCTTATGAAGCATATATAAGAGTTGTGTTATCTTCATTTCACACATCTCAAAGTCCTCAGACCAGCCTCCAACCAACTTGGTGTTTCTACTTCATTTGGTCAGGTAACCTGCTGAGTACTGTTCTCTGTCAAGAATGAGTTGTGGTTTCTTATGGAGAAATACACCTAATGGGACTCCTCCACTTTCTCTATCTCCTCACGGTCTGCTCCCAGCCCCTTGCAGCCTGGAGCCAGTCCAGGAGCTGGGCAATAAAGCAAGTCTTCTGTCCGAGCCTGGGTTTTGTTGGTGTTGGCCCTACCCAGTGCGTTATCTCATGGAGCAGTTGCTGAGTTTGTGGCTGATACGCAGGGCGAAATTCTAATATCACTGCAAACTAGAGGCAACCAAACAAAGCCTGTGCTGATTGCAGAGGTCGGGGCTGTCATGAAATGCAGGCATGTGCACTGTTGTTGTGTGTTGGGTTGTAGACTGCTTGTTGGGGAGTCTCTAACACTTTCTCCCACCTTAGAACTGCTGAGTATCATAGAATCATAGAATGGTTTGGGTTGGAAGGGACCTCAAAGATCATCTAGTTCCAACCCCCCTGCTGTGGAGTAAACAGGACTTGGCTGCTGCTGGGTGCCTAGTAGCCTGCACCAGCTGTGGGGACATGCTACTGCTTCACAGGCTACAGCACAGGTTTCCTGAGCAGCAGGTTGCCTTGTGGACTATAATCACTGATTAACCCACATTGGGGACTTGTGGAATAAACCAGATTAAAGTATCAAATAGTATCTACACTGCCATCTTGTGAAGCAGATTTTTATAACACCTTTAAGATTATTTTGTAAATATGATGGTGTTTCCATGGCAGCAGAAATCTGGTGTGGAAAAATATTGCTGAAATGATTTATTGCTATTTTTAGTGTGGTGTACAGTGTGGGCTAGTTGTCACTGCTTCATGTTTCTACTCATCTAAACTGAATGACTTTCATCAGAAGGACTTCAATCAGGGAAATGAATGTTGCAGCAACCTCCATGCAGGTCTGCACACCTCAATGAAAGGCAGTAACACAGTGAGATCCATACAGTTTTAATACTTATGCAGGACACCTGCATATACAAATTTCTCATTGTTTTCAGTGTAGATCTTACTGAAAGTCCTTCAGCATCCTCCCTGGTAAAATTGTGCATGACTTAATCATAAGATACCACAGCATCTCAACTTCTTTTAAAGCAGCTGGAGATCCAGAGATGCACAAGTCTGGATTTGCACAGACTGGAAGGGTTTTAAAAAAGTACTATTTGATACAAAATCTCTTGATGTAGAATTTGATACTCACTTTACTTGTTGAGGTGAAGTTCTGAGATCTTGTATTAGTTACAGCACCTTTCTCTACACTGCTCCAGTAACTCAACACCATGGTATGTTGACTTCTTTTTGGTAGTGTGTTTTTAGAACTGAAAAAACTTGAGACTCAATGGACACTCTTACTGGGTTAGACTATAGCCTCAGTTTTAGGACACCATGATACCAGAGTGTCTGGCTCCAGGAGTAAGTTGTCAACACAGAACTGCCCTGTAACTTAAGCCAAAGCTCTCAGCTGTAACCAAGGTTTGTTACTGAATGTGCAGGAGTGTGAGAAGGTCTGGGGAAAAAAGCAGTTCTCTTAGCTGCCTGCTCTGTTACTGCTCTGCAGTATAAGTGAAGCCTACAAGCCTGTGCAGTTATTTTTAAAGCCTGTACTTCTTGAGAACCCATACTTATTATGCTATTCAAATTGTCTGTATTGATTTTCATGGAATCACTGACAGTTTTGTATGCTTTTGTTCTGGAAATAGTGTGCAGCTGTAACAATTTTCTAAGATTTTTGGTTTAGGATATCGCACTAAGTCTCCCAGTTTAATGGGAACAAATTCCAGAGTTAGAATAGAATTTCCCTATAAACAGAGCAACACCACCACCACATTGCTCAGCCAAGCAATGCACCTAGCTCTGTTCTGCCATCTTCATCCTCCTTTTTAAAACAATATTTTACAGGACCATTAGTGGGAAAAAAAAAATCACCTTCTGCACTAAAGAACAAAAGCAAATGAAGAGTTAAGAGCTGAGATTTCTTTGCAAATGTTTAGATTCAGAAACTAGAGGCATAATAATGTAGCACTTGAAATGTTCTAGTTCTCTTGGTTCAAATTACTGTATATTTCTTAAATCTCGTATTCAAAATGTCTGAAGTGGTGTTTTTTTTTTTTTTTAAAGCTGGAACCTAACATTTTGCTTTAGGACTGGTTGTTATTTTGTGTTCTGTACTAGCAACATGATTTTCTCAAAATTTAGGGAATGAGATGGCTGTAGAATAATTTCTAGGTGAAAACCTCCTCTCAGTGTGTGTGCTAAAACAGTTTGGAAGGCTATGTTTGAGCCAGGAAAGCAGTAAATACATGGTAATTCATCTTTACCTTGTCTTCACTATGCCTTTTCATAGCAGTGTCCAGTGTTCTGAGTTTTGGCTCTGGTGCCTTGTCTTTGCTTCCCAGGCAGTACAAACCTGCTGCCCTTGGATCCATGTCTTGTGGCACAAAACCAAGAGGGTGGAGCAGGGCAAGCATAAATTCTGCTGCTGTATCCAGCATATGCCATAAGCAATGGGCTTTGGGCAGGTTGTACCATGGATTCTTTTCTCTGCTGAACTTAAGCTTCAGCATTTCCAATCCCTCAGCCAGCAGTGTGTGTTTTGCTGACCACACAGACTGTCAATGACAACTTCATAACTGGTAGAGTTCATAGTGCAGCACTGGTGCTTCCAGTTCCCTTGACCCTTGTCTTGAATGAGATTCAATTTTTTTTTCTTGCTTTTGAAGTGCAAGTCTGATCTCATACTGCTGCTGTTTTGCCTGCTTGAATCTGGAGCCTGGAGTCTCTTGTTGAGTAGTGTGCTGTTTACTGCTCATAGTTCTGGCAAAGAAGTAATCATTGTTATCTTGCCAGGAACTCACTACTGAACTTCTCAGCCTCAGATTGCCAAGAGTAAAAACAGAACTGAGCAGAGAAAGTGGAAACTGTACCTGCTGTACCTTGATGCTCACTCCTGGCTGGCTCTGCAGTACTGTGTATTGGAAGTGTGGTTTTGGAGGCTTACTTCGATTGATCAAAACTTTTCTGATTAAGGCAAATCTTCTATGCTGACAATTAATGAAATGAAATCAAAGGAGTTATCCTTGCTTACTGGTGTATTTATGCATATTTATATATGATCCAAAGTACCTCTTATCAGGAAAAAACTTCTTTACTTGTTTGAACCAAAGTAAGATAAACTACTATGCTTATCACTGCAGGAATGTTTAAATGATAGTTACTTCTGGTGATGCCATCCCAGAGCTTCAGAAACATTACACATTTCAGCCTGCTTCCTGCCATTGCCTTTTGTTCTTCCACCATGGAGTGGGGTTTGGGTTTAGCTGTAATTAGTGCTCAAGTCAGCAGTCATGTTCTCTACTATGGTAACTTTTCACAGTTCACTTTTACCAGTATGTTAAAGTTGTTAAAAAGCATGGTAGCAGCTATGGGATTGCATTATAGAAAAAGGAATTGTAGCAATGCATATACACATTTGCTAGCTATGCTGGTCTTACTCCACAAGCTTCATATGGAAAAGAGTACTGCCTAATGCTGAGTTATAGGCCCTTCCTCTGGTTTTTTTTTATGGGGAACAGCCCCTGTGACACACTTAAACCTAATGCTGATGCTGCAGTACTGTGTGTTCAGGAAAACAGTGGGTGAGCCAAAGGCAATGTTGGCTTTTTTTCAGTCTAAAGGAAAAATAAATTGCTCCAAAGGTAGCTATAAATCCTTATTGTCAGGTAGATATTCTGTTTCACTTAAAACAGAAGCAAAAGGGATTTCTGTTTTTTCACTCCAGTGTACTCCTGCTGTAGGCACCACAACATATTATAATTCTCATAAACTTTCCAAACTGCATCTTAAAGCAGAGCTTCACAACCTTTGTTCTGTTGAACCACAATTCCCTTTTAACTGAATTGGTGCAAAGGGGACAAACTATTGTAGTAGCAAGAGCTGCAGATGTCTCAATACATACCAGGAGAAAGTAACAGCTGAGCAGCTGCACTGAGCAGCACAGCTAGAATTTACAGGGTTGTTTATGTATTTGCAGGAGTTCACTGCAGTTCCTATGGTAGACAAGTTCTGCAGGTACAACTTGTCTTTATATGTAACCCAGCCACAGCTGTCTTCTCCACTGTGGCAATAGATCCCAGAAGCTGTAAGCTTGTTCTATTGCTCACCTGTGAGAATTTTCCCGGAATCATTTAAAGATTTTTAACTATGAGTAGAAATAAAACTGTTTTGTATATAATCTTTCAGATACATTCTGTTTACCTTTCTCCACTTTTTTTCCACTGAGTACTAACATTCTTCTTCTGAAAAGACTGCTCTTGTAGTTGTCTGTACTTGGTGGATTGACAGCTGTATTTCTCATTACTTTTTTTGGCTGGTTTCTTTTCTTCCTCATAGTTTCCTGTTTGTTTCTGTTACATTCACCCACTGAATTGCTGAGGGCAGCCTCACTGTCCAAAACAGGGTGGTTTTGTATTAATGTAAGGGCTTGTCACCATGCAAACAAATCCAAAAGAGTTTCTTTGTTTAAATAATGGGAGATCTGAAAAGTGGAGGAGCAGCCTTCACCTTGGATCAGCACATCATTTGGAGCTTGGGGAATAACTCAATTTTGTAAATTTTTTGTGTGAACCCTTTTATAATCCAGATCAAAACCACCCAAATGCATCCTTTCCTCTCTTGTAATAACAGTGGTGGATAGTGCCTTGACAAGACAATTGAGGTGCAGAAGTGTGAAAGTTCTGATGTAATCTACCAAGTGCTGCTGCAGGGAGTACAGCTTTTTTTCTCACCGGAGATGTCTCACTGGACAGCATGTTCAGCCCCAGCTCATGGTGACAGCCTCTTCATACTCAGCACGCTTCTCCTACTGTCTGTGTCACTCTTCCAGAAGATACCTTTTAGGAAATAATACAGAAGTAGCAAACTGGCTCAGGCAAAAACCTCATTTGTTATGAACTAGAATATATTTTCCTTGATTTTTTTCTACTGTGTTGAAAAAGACAAATATTATGTTCTGCCTTTTTGTGCATATTTATTCATTCTATAAAATGTCATTAATAAAGATGACTTTTGGAATCTTCAGCATAGAGCCATAAGTCATGATTGTACTATGCAGAACGGAGCAGAGATGTCTCAATGATGCAATCCTTCTTACCAAAGCAGTTTTTACACTGCATACTGAAGTTTCCCCAGTGACATTCAGCTTTTTGTGATATTGCCAAGATTTATGGCTGGTGGTTTCCTGAAGAGCTATTTGGGTAGTCTGTGCTTCACTGAAACAACTTTCATATGTCCTGTAACAAATCCAAAATTGTCATGGAATAGGTCACTTGTCTTGAGTTTTAGCATGAAACAAAATGATGTAGTAGGATTTTCTCTCTGTGGTGAGGATAAACTGGCTCGTTTTCAACCTGGACTCCAGCTTTCTGGTTTCTGAGCTCACTCCTGTGGAGGTGATGTTAGATTTGTAACGCTGTCTCACACGGCATACTGCAAGCCTGCCATAGTGACAGCAAGGCGAACTCGTCTTCAGTTATGTTCTTTCCCATTTATAATGGCATCAATATCCTTTTAACAAAAGCAGAGTTTTCCTAAGGAAAAAAGGGAAGAACAAAACAGATTTATAACTCTTGCAATGTTATTTAGCTGCTAGAAATGAGAATAAGATTACAGGGCCAAAACACTTCAGACCACCAATGTAAGGAACTTCTGGTGTAGCGATTAGGATGGTAATTTTTTCAGGTTCAGGAGTACTATGGCAGTAGTGCTTCTTGGCTACTCAGTATAAACACACGGGATCATATAGTTTTGTTTTTTTTAATGGCCTTGTGAACTGGTTATGTGTACTGTTTTCTGCCTAGTATCATACCTAAATCTCAAAAGTAACTAATTTATGACCTTGAAAGATTTAGTTACTGTTGGACAAAAAGCCCTTTCCATTGATGGATAATGGAAATGTTCAGACCAAGTCCTTGCCAGACAGTGCAAACATAGTTGGACTGTTTTGAACAAAAACTTGCATCTTTCCATCAGCAATGGCACCACATGCCACAGGTGGAGGGCTGCTGCCTGATGCAGGAGGAGGATGAGTTGCTGAGGTCAGGCTGCAGCACACCTTGGGTGTGGGAACTGAGATCATCCCTCATGCCACTGGCCTTCATGCCCTCAGTGTTCAGCACAGCCTGTCAGACTTCTCAGAACAGGAACACCAGTCACACACAGCACCCTGTGTTTTATTTGGGTTTTAGATCCAATCACTGTCTGCCTAAAAGCCTAGGGCTGCACAGAAGGTCTTCACACAGTAGTGTGAAAATAGAGGGGGTGCATACTTAAAAGCTTGTTGTTTAGTTATTGATGGGTTGCTAACATGCAGTGCAAATATGAGTCTAGTTGCTTTGATCTGCTTTGTTAATAAATATAAATATCTTCTTGGCCCTGTGCCCTTTTCCTTTGCTGGTTGATTTTTTTTTTTTAGTGACTTTAAAGTATGAATGTGGGAGAAGGTGTTTGTTCAAATGCATTTGAATTGCAGGTAACAAGGTTTCTTGATGTCTTTGTAGGTGGATGGAGGTCTGCTTAGAAGAAGAGATGCCTCCTACCACTGAGCTGGAAGAAAGCCTGAGAAATGGTGTTTACCTTGCCAAGCTTGCAAAATTCTTTGCCCCTGATGTGGTGTCAGACAGAAAGATCTATGATGTAGAGCAGGAACGTTACAGGGTAATAACATTTTGTTCTCTTAATAACAAGAAAAAATTCTCCATCTTTCAGGTCTTAAAGATACATAAGCATGACTGGTTCATTTTCTGTCTCTCCTGTAAGTCTGTCAAGATAGAAGACGCACAGCACCAAGGAGCCAGTGTGAAAAGTTAGAAATTTTTTATTTAAGAAAAACTGTTAGTGCCACTTCATGTACTTAAAGCCAAATAAATTACACTTCTGGCTCCAGGGAGAACATGAGGATTATTTACTCAATTATTCCTTACTAGGAATAGGAGCCAAAGACAACTCAATAATTAAATTTGATAACTATTCTTTATCATACTCATCTTGTATGGAAGGACACTCACTTCATTGAATTTTGGTCTATTTTTGCTACCAAATTTACCACTGAAGCACAGCAACAGTAATTAAGGTTATCTTGCTATGTGTGAGCTGTTCATCAACTCCAAGATCATCAGTAACAAATACTTGCACTTCCATCAGCCTTACTATGGAATGCATTATTTCAGTCTGAGGGGACAGGAAAAAAAGTTTGACATTTAAGTGTTAGAAGTGTAATCACTGGCAGTTTAGAAATAAGTTGCTCTGTTCCCATTTGGTTGATAGAACCACAATTAAGAATCATAGTTACATTTAAATGTTTCTCTTGGAAATCCTTAAAACTGGAGTTTAGGCTTCTTTGCCCCTTAATCTTGACTCTTTAAAAATTCCTGAACTTCTCTTAACTGCTGCTTGTGTAGGTTGTAGGGAAGGGCAGGTGTTCAGGTAGACCTGAACAGTAACTGAGATCTCCTCTTCTGTTCTCCTTAACAGTAGTACAGGTGGCATTTCCACTTCCATATTTTGGAGGTAGTGATCCATGTTTTCTGACAGCCATCTTTGGCTGCTGAAGACTGCTGATAGGCTGCACTAATTAAGCCACTGTATATGCATATATGTATACAAATCTAACTTTCTTTATGTAAAAGCATGAGTTGGACATCATGAGCCTGTTAGTGTGTTAGGCTGCTTCATTAATGGGATTGCAGCTGTAATGCTTGGGTCTCCAGGTCAAATTAGGGAAAATTCCCTGAACTTGTCTTCAGGATATAAAACTCAAAAGCAGCAGAGCAAGCAGTAGTTAGAGAATTTGCTTTGCATTATTTTTATAATCTTTTCCTTCTGTGTTTCTAGAGAGCAGGTCTTCATTTTCGTCACACTGATAATACTGTGCACTGGCTGAAAGCAATGGAGTCAATTGGTCTGCCTAAGGTAAGCATTTAAATCTTAGCAAGGAAAGGGACTTAAGGCACTGATTTGATGTTTCCTTTCATCTGCCCAAGCATAAGCAGTTGCATACAGTAAGCCTACTGTTCAGGACACAAATCTGAAGAGAAGACGGTGTTGAAAGCAGTGGAAATGGCAGTATGTACTGCTGCACTTGGGCTGAGACCGCTCTGGGGGATGAGTGCTGTGGGTGGGAATACTCAGGGTATTTCTCTTAGGAAGTCAAAGGGGGATGCTAGTTGTGGTTTAGCTGTACTTCACTGCTAGTGCAGGCTCAGTGGGGGCCTGAATGAAGTATGGCTTGAAGTCGGAAACCTCCTCTCAGTTGCTACCTCTGTCTCTTGCTGCCTATTCCTCCTAATGTATGTCCTAGTTTCTCTGCTTCTGCCCTGTTTCCAGGCTGTCCCTGCACGCTCCAGTGTGCCTGCCTGCCTGTGCTGCTCCTCCTCCAGCTGCTTTCTTGGGCCACCTTTCACACTTAACTTCCTTCTTGTGGGTCTGCACTTCTCATCTTCCTCTCTGCTGCTGTTTCTGGGCACCAGTGAGTGNAGTAAATCCTTTAAGATGGTGATTCTGCATAGCCCTCACTCTGCTTGCCTTGCCATTTTGGTTCCTGTGGGCCCCTGGGATGAGTGTCCCCTACCCAGCAGCAGCCTGGGGTGCCTGGTGGGGGTTGCCCCTACCATGATGCAGGCTTGGGCACAGCAGAGATGCTCAGACCCCTGCTGGAGGGCTTCAGGAAGTAGTGGCTGGTCCTTGTGCGGGTGCCCATAAACAGGAGGAGGCACCTGTGACTGCCGTCAGATGCATCATGAAGATGGGGAGGGGCTGCCTCTCCTAGGTGAGGTGTGTCTTGCTTAACTCTGTTTGCAAGCTTGAGTCCTCTGCATAGATAGTGTTGTGGCCAAAAGACTTCCTGTGTCTCTCTCCCAAAGCAGCTGTGAGTGAGTGATGAGGAGGGCACCATGCTCCTGACCAGCTTAGTCTTGCTCCACTGCCCATGGGACTGCGTGGTCCTGAGTACCCAGGCTGCAAGCAGGCTGCCAGCTCTCCTGGGTAGCTACAGCTTTGCTTTTATCTACATTGAGGAGCAGTGTTCAGAGACTGGGACCAAGGCCAGGAACAAATTAGTGGTAGAACCAGAAGTGGAACTTAAAGTGGCTTCTTGGCTAAATTTTCACACTGCTCTATCTGAATGTATTTCTTTGTAAATGGTGCACTTACATGGCTGTAGATGCTGGTGTTTAGACATTTTTGCATTTTTAAGATTTGCAAAGTGAACCACCACCACCTAGTAAGTGGTAATCATATTCTGGACTATGAGTATCTGAAGGAAGATAAACCCAACTTGCTGAGCTCTTGCCAAAGAACCTTTCCTAACAGCCTTGCTGAAATGCTGCCTGCTTATCTTCCTTGCTTTCCATTTTAACATCTAATTCAAGCTTTATTAAACTCTTACTTTATGAAAACTACTGTTAAAACTAGAATAGCATCAGAAGAGATTTGATTCATAGCTGTATAGAAATAAGTTGAACTTCTGTGATTCAAAGGTATGGATTTCCAGAGAGCTCATTCTACCTAGTCTTCTGCCCAGTTATCTTTTCCTTTAACTGCATGCTCTTTGTTTTTTCAGATTTTTTATCCAGAGACTACTGATGTCTACAATAGGAAAAACATACCTAGGGTGATATATTGCCTTCATGCTTTAAGGTAACTACTGATGGGAGTAAAAGCTAAAGGGGCTAATTCAAAAGTGTAAGCTTTGAATGGCATTAGTGTAACCAGTTCATCACAATCTGTCTG
The DNA here is from genome assembly GCA_013399715.1 of Alectura lathami. NCBI lineage: Eukaryota > Metazoa > Chordata > Aves > Galliformes > Megapodiidae > Alectura > Alectura lathami. The sequence continues at coordinate 60,238 of VXAV01002391.1, read as the reverse complement.
AATTTGTAAGTTCATTAATGTAAGGCTGGTGATGGAAGGGAAGCCTTGGCAGGGCTATTGAGCAAATTATTTCCAAAATAATTGAATTGCACTACTGAATTTAGTGCAAACTTCCTTCTCAATGTATATAAACTTCAAAGTAGTTTCTGTCTTAGTATCTCTTGAAAAGATACATGCAAACAAATGAACAAAACATTAACAAAATACTAATCTCTAGGATAGAGCCACTGATCAGAGCAAAAATTATAATGAGCAAGCATCCCTCTAACTCAACATTGGAGCAAGTAATAATCATACTATGAGGTCATTCATAAAACTTAACATTTTCCAAGCTTTTGAAACTCTGAGCAACTCATTTTTGAATGCAAAGTTGGTAAGGCTTTGGCTGCATCACTGAATTAGAGCTTAAGGATTTGTTGTTTTGCTGCAAGGATTTCCTTGTGACATTTTGCACTGAAAGCACTGAACATCTGCCTCATGCTGCCCCTGTTGAGAAGCAGAGGTGTGGGCAGACAGCCCCTCCCTTCTGTGGCTCTCCCAGCTCATTTCCTGAACATGGAGACATTTTCATTACTTTAACTACATCCCACACAAACCTAGTATGTAACTTATATCAGAACTCTTGCCTGTGCTCCTAATGACATTCAAAGATGCATCAGCTGCCCCAAGGGGATAGGTCAGGCACCACTCAACATGCTGTTATTGAAATTTTTTACAGTTTAATACTTAAAATTATGCACATGCTCCTGCAGTCTGTGCTTACTGCCTATAAATATGGCATTCCACAAAATTTCATCATATTTCTAAGTGCTAGGTGTTCGGACCTGGTAACACTGGTACAACTTTTGTCAGCTCTGGCAAGTGTTGCCCCTTGTAGTCACCATGCCTGGTGCAATGTTAATTGTCTGGCACTGATGGGACTGTGTGAGGCAACTCTCACCTCAGCCCTCATGTTGCTGGCTCTTCTGTCAGCGAGTGTCTTACACAAGCGTGAAGTAATTTCCTGCAGTGGGGGCTTGTAAGGCCCATGGCCAGGACAGGAGGGTGGGCTGCATTTTCCCCCCTGCTGATGTCATGGTTGGCTCAGATGCTCTACAGGAGGTGGGAGAGCACTGCGAGATTTTCCACTAGCTGTGTTTGTAGAGTTTCAGCTGTGAGTTTGAATGCTAAGTGAACAATAAGGCAACTGCTAGGTACCTTGAGATCTGCCTAATTTCTTCAATTGCAATTTTTCTTGAACTGAATTTTGCAGTGGGTCACCCTCTGGTAGGAGTTCTTATCCTGGGGCAGGTCAAGCTGGAGAATATGTGCTAGTATCAAAACCAGTTTGTGTTGTCTTAGCTCCCACTTTTGAGTTTGTCTTGTTTAAATTACTTTTCTTGCTGTGTATCAACACAAAGCAGTAACTCCATGCTTCTGAGCTACTATTTTAGAAATAGACTTTACAACATACATCACATGTCATGTCACACTGAAGGGGAATAGACTATAGACCAGCAATGCTTTACTTACAGTGCTTTGCCATGACAGCATGGGCCCTTATGCATGCAGGAACAATTGCTGAGCTTCATTTACTCACAGACCTGTTCCTAGAATGCATGTTGTAATATTTCAATGCTGATTTGGAATACTAGCATTTGATTTGAATTGTAAACAGACTATGCTGAAAGCAGGCTGGGAAACAGCAGTACTGAGGAAAGGGCATTTGCTTGGCCAGCACTGCATTGCAGGAATCCATCTCTATTCCCCTTTCCACTGACCTGCTGCTGTCTGTACCCCGGCTCCATGCCAAGCACCCGCCTCTCTCCTGCTCTGCTCTCTGCGCCTGTCAGAACATCCTCTCCAGGGAGCCAGCACAGGGATCACTGACCCTAGAAAACTTCCTGTCTGGCACCATAGCACCTAGAAGCAGAAGTTGCAAGGAAGATTTTCCCTTTGTTGCATGTGAACATGATCAATGTATGAAGAATCACCATAGGGCTTAAATGCTAAATTCTAACATGTCTTGGGGTACATGCTCAAATTTCAAAGGCTTGTAACCTAGAAAAACTGAGCACTTTTCTCTGAGAGGTGAGGGGCTGACCTACTTTCCATTCTTTCTTAGCAGTTACCAAGCCACTGCCCCAAACCATGAAGTTTCTTAAGCTTTCTAATGAAGCTAGAGGAATTTAACACAGTCAGGATATTCTATCTTACTCTCACACTTCAAAATACTGAAACCACCACAAAGTTGAGATTTTTCCTGAATTAATTTACTGAAACAGTGTGCATAATTATGCTTAAAACTATCCCCTTCAATTAGAGTGAAAAAGGCTTTACTGTAGGTTTTGAAACCAAATGTTAACATTTCATAGGAAAGTATTCCGTTATTTGGTTTTGTTGATCTTCGAGCAGATGGAGGGCCTGAAGACAGGAAATGACTCTAAGCAAAACTGTTTAAATATATTTTAAGAGATGTCCTGCTTCTACCCTGAAATGAAGACCATTGCCCCTACATCATGGGGAGCAACTTGCACTGTCAAAAACAGCCCTGATCCCCCCAGGAAGGAGTGATTTATCACGCAATTTCTAGATTCCTGCTAAGTACTATTACCCTCTTTTTCATGCTGATATTTCATTACTTAAATCAGACTTGAAAAATACAAAAGGTTGTTCTCATTTCTTGCACCATTTTTCTTATGAAAGCTGATTGGGATTTTTTCCTAAACTAAATGAGGTTAAGACCTGCCTCATTTAAATTGAAATAGTAATATTGATTCTTTTTCCTAAATAGTGGTTGTTACGAGATCTGATTTTTCTCTCTCCCCTCACCTTGTTACATATATAGTTTTCAAATGTTTACAAGAAAATTGCAGTGTTCTAGACAAACTACGTCTCTGAAGCTGGGCAGTTTTAAAAATATTGTTTTCCCAGAAAGTGGTAGAATAACAAGCATGTGCTTGAAGTGTTGTTCTCACGTTTACTTGTTATGGCATGCTATACATGAGCTAAGCTTAAAACAAGACCCAGGAGCCTCTGGTTAATCAGAACTGCAGCTCTGCATGGGTGATGCAAGAGGAACTTCACCTGGGAAGTGCTCTTTCCCCCTTGTTTCTCTCCTCCTCCTGATGCCTTGTATCCAGCTTTCTAATCCCCATGCTGCTTGATTTTGATTCTTCGTGGGTTCCCTGAGGATCAAGCTACATGGACAGAAGCATCGTTCCAGCTGTTTCAGATGAACTTGTGCCTTGATGTAGCATAGAAATTTCTTCATGTTCCCTGCAGAACTCCCTGCAAGCAAATTCTCAGCACCACCTGGTGGTTGCTAACCTTATCCAAACAAAAGAGTGTAGGAAGTAACACACAACTGAGCAGTAACAGCCAAAACCTGAGTCCCTTTTGTTCATACCACTCTTTTCTATAAATCTCCTTAGCATGGTGACCCAAAAGCCAGTACAGCCTCATGCTGATTTCCATAACTGCTGGTGTGGCATCCAGCATTTCAGCCAGGGCTCCATCCCTATCTTGAACATGCAGGAAAATATCTTTAAAAGTCTGCAAGAAAAGATCAGCAAGCAAGTTTAAGACAAAGATGGAACCTGGTCCATTATTGTAGTCATGTACTTCTTCCTGCTATAACAATCTTGTATTTAAGACTGTTTTGAAATAGGAGAATGGCACTGGCAGTTACTTGAGGGACTGCAGCACTCAGAAGTCTGAGATGTGCTGTTGTATCCATCCAGACTGAGAGGGGGCAAAGGAGCAGTAGCATGGATGCTGAAATGCTGATTCTTTTTGCTCTGAAATAATTGTGGCAGCTACAAATACTGGATTTGAAATTTCATCCTGCAATTTATGAGTAGACAAAATAGAAGTTAAAAACAAAAGGGAACTGTCCCCTTCAGCAAACAAATGCTAAACCACAACACACATCTGCAATGTATGAAGTAATTTAAATAAGAGGTCCAAAATTATCCTGTTGGAAGAACATGTCTTATTTTTAAAATCTACCTGCTGAAAGTTTGTCCCTGTTCAAAGTTTGTTTACTGAGTTTCACTGGTAAAACACAAAAATCCCAGTTTTTTTGCAGATAAATGCCTGCCTAGCATTTGGAAGGTGTTGGGGGAAATTTATATTTACTCGGCTGTTTTCAGATAGCACCACAGCTCTAAGAATTATAAGAGAATTTTTTAATACTATATTGAAACAAGTATCAGTTTCTTAAAAGCACTTTTACATTGAGCTTACCTTATTTAACAAAAGCAAAATGGTTAATGAAATGAATATATTTGAAAGGGGCTAAGTGCAGTTTCCCCTACACTTAGCAAGAAGTCAGTGAAGTGTGTGCCTTCAGCTACTAATTATAAAGATGTAGTAATGCAGGTTTAAAAAAAAAAAACAAAAAAAACAACCTACAGACCTGAAGTTATAAGCTGTACTAAAGTGCACTCACATCCTGATGTTTTGTCAATATTTTTAATTTCTTTAGAAACTTAGAAGATGATTACTTGTTTACACTTCCCATGTGATCTGACATAAAATGACAGTATGTATTACAAATGCTTCTTTGAAACTTCAGGTCAAAAAAGACGTCTTTCTGTAATACTTAGAATGAACTTGTCCTCATGCTGTATTTTATATTCCTCTGTGGAAGACAGGCTAAAGGACAAGCTTCCCAGTGGCAGTTATTCTAAGAAAAACACACTTGTATAGAAAGTAACCACATCAATGACATACAGATCTTCTAATTTTTTTCTTTGCAGTTTATATCTGTTCAAACTAGGATTAGCACCACAAATGCCGGACCTTCTGGGAAAAGTAAACTTCACAGGTAATTGCTTATCTAATGTATTAGATAACTTCATGCAGTAAATCTGCTAACATTGTACATATTTTCTGTTGTGATTGTTCTTCTCCCTTAGAGTTGTACAGAGCAGATCCTAATTAAATACATGGGAGGCTGCTATTTATGAAAACCATCTGTCCTTGAAGGACAACTGGGAGTGAATTTGTATGGAATACCTGCCATATCTTAGATTTCTTCAAAACAGAGGCAAAACCTGCTGAGAATCCCTGGTCACACATACTTTCAAAAAGTCACACCTATATTTGTAGTGATTCATAGTGATTTTTTTTCAGGCTTTTTCTGATAATTTCTTTTATTGAACTTAACAGAGGAAGAAATTAGTAATATGCGAAAGGAGCTAGAGAAGTATGGCATACAGATACCAGCTTTTAGTAAAATTGGTGGGATTCTGGCCAATGAATTGTCAGTGGACGAAGCCGCATGTAAGTATGAATTTTTGTTCTGTTTTCTACTAAATAAACTGAATGCCAAAGTGTTTTCTGTTTGAATTAATCTATCTTGTAATCTCTTGAGAAATGACAAGAAAGGCAGGAGTTCTCATTGACTACGGTATTGCGTAGTTGTTAAGGCCATTTGAAATCTGTGAGTCTGCATTTTTATGCAGATGCATTTAATGCATCTCCATTGAACTACAAGAAGAGCTATCAGAAACAAAGATTTCATCCTATCTTTTGCATGTATTTATTATGAATGAAGTGATCTCTGTGGGTGACTCAACACTGCGAAGGTACAATGAGTTAGTCAGGATAGTTAGTGAAATCAAAAAGTATCAAAATAAAAGGAGCATCAGGTGAAGAAAAACAAAGCATTAACAAAACACCCTGCATTATAATTTAGTTCCAGTGCAACTTTAATGTATCATGGAGCTGCTTGAGTTGGAAGGGACCTCTAAAGGCCATCCAGTCCAACTCCCCTGCAGTGAACAGGGACACCTACAGCTGGGTCAGGTTTCTCAGAGCCCTGTCCAGCCTGACCTTGAAGGTCTCCAGGGATGGGGCTTCCACCACCTCTCTGGGCAACCTGTGCCAGTGCTTCACCACCCTCATTGTAAACAACTGTTTCCTTATATCTAATCTAAATCTTCTCTCTTTTAGCTTGAAACCATTTCCCCTTGTCCTATCACAACAGACCTTCCCAGAGAGTCTGTCCCCTTCTTTCTTGTAGCCCCCCTTTAGATACTGAAAGGCTGCTGTCAGGTCTCCCTGGAGCCTTCTCTTCTCCAGGCTGAACAGCCCCAACTCTCTCAGCCTGTCCTCACAGGGGAGGTGTTCCATCCCTCAGATCATTTTTGTGGCCCTCCTCTGGACAAGCTCCAACAGGTCCATGTCCCTCCTGTGCTGAGGACTCCCCATCTGGACGCAGCACTCCAGGTGGGGTCTCACCAGCACAGAGCAGAGGGGCAGGATCACCTCCCTTGCCCTGCTGGCCACACTTCTTTGGATGCAGCCCAGGATGTGGTTGGCTTTGTGGGCTGTGAGGGCACACTGCTGGCTCATGTCCAGCTTGTCACCCACCAGTACCCCCAGGTCCCTTTTGGCAGGGCTCTGCTCAATCCTTCCATCCCCCAGCTTGTACTGATAGTGGGGGTTGCTGTGACCCAGGTGCCAGACCTTGCACTTGGCTCTGTTGAAGCTCATGAGGTTCTCCTGGGCCTACAACTGGAGCCTGTCTAGGTCTCTCTGGATGGCATCCTCGGATGTGTTGATTGCACCACACAGCTGGGTGTCATCTGCAAACTTGCTGAGGGTGCACTTGATCTCGCTGTCGTTGTTGTTGATGAAGATGTTAAAGAGGATCTGCCCGAGCACAGACCCCTGACGGACACCACTTGTCACCGACCTCCATCCAGGCATTGAGCCATTAACCACTACTCTCTGGGCATGATCTTGGGCATGATCTTGCAGCCAGTCCTTAACCTGTCATATGGCCTACCCCCCAAATCGATATCTCTCCAATTTAGAGAGAAGGATGTTATGGGGGACCATGTCAAAGGCCTTCCTGAAGTTCAGGTAGATTATATCGGTGGCTTTTCCCTTGTCCACTGATGCTGTTACACTGTCATAGAAACCTTACAAAGCAGAATGATTGAAACAAAATTCTTTAACTTACTGTGCTGAAACTTTCAGGCCTGAACTTAAAACATGTTTCCTCTTGTTGATTTACATTGTCATATATCCTGCAGCTTGCCACAGCTTAATGTTTTGAATGCTTGGGCAAAGACAGATTTCAAAATATTTTCTCTGAAAGTGGGGTTTGTTTTTTCTGCCTTTTTTTTTTTTTTTTTTT
>VXAV01002391.1:35526-49294 GCA_013399715.1 Alectura lathami | reverse complement strand
GTTCATGTGGTCATCAAATTCCTTCACAAGTGCATCCAGCAAATATTTCAGCTGATGCAGTTTTAATAACTCCTCTTAATAGCTATTCTGCTTGCAAAATTTTTCTGACTGTCAACAATTTTGTTCTCTTAGTGCGACATCTCTCAAGAGGAGAGAGATATCTATGAAGAGCTGCTGACGCAAGCTGAGATTCAAGGCATTATCAATGACATCAACAGTAAGCCATTCAGGATCCTTACAGAAGTGTGCATGGTCTTCCTGATTACAGCTGAACGTGGCTCAAAACCGCAGGAACAAATGAAATATTTCAGTGGAAATATAAAATACACAGGAGTAGATAATGTCTGTCTATAATAGGCTTTTCTTGCTGTTCCTGATCTGCTAACCTTTTAAGGGTTAATGTCTGCTCATGAGTTTTGCTGCAAGGGTTCCTCATTTCAGAATCCAATCATTTTTGCCTGCTTTGTTTCTTCACATCTGAGTTCCTTCTGTGTGCAGCTTTCTGTGAATTTTGATCCCTTCTTCTATACAGACCTGAAACTTGTTCCTGACCAATTAGTTAGAATGAATTAGCTGTGGTTAAAATGCTCCCACACGAGCTCGTACAGAGCCAGAAACTTTTTTGTAGGACTGATCTCAAACTATATTATCCTCTGCCGGATAAAGCCTGCCATGCTAGCTGGCTTCCACTGAAAGTGAGATGCTGACAGTCATGGACTTTTTTTCCCCTCCAAAGTGTATTTGCTGTTTACAAACATTGTTTCCATTTCAGTTCACATAGCTTTAGTCCAAGTGCATGAGGCTATTGACGTGCAAGATGAAGTGGTGCTAATGGCAGGTTTGAACCGTCCTGCTCTGAGCCTACTTGAAGTTCTGCCACAAAATTCCTCTCGGTACCTATCGAAATTGTGTGACTCTAAAGTACAGAAAATGCAGGTAATTGAGTAGAATGGCTACTATGCATCTGTTTTCATTACTATTAAACTGGCTTAATCCAGAGATGCCTTCCACATCACTTAAGAAATAGTTTTATCAGGAATAGCTACTGTACTAATCAATAACAAAAGTAGTTGCATTTGGTCTGAACAGCATGATGCAATTCTAAGTAATTAGTAAGATAGCAGAATAAATGCTGAGATGGCATGCAACCCTATTCATGCTTGTTTTGAAGATGAGTTATTACTTGGGTACAGCAAAAGAATATTGAACCATTAACAAATAAAAGTATTGGTGGAAATGAATTTCAGGGAGAAAAACCATCATTCAGAGTACAATGATAATCACATAATGAAAAATATGGTGTGACATTAGTATTGTCTGGACATCAAATACATATTCAAATCCCAGTGTGCCATTCAGGATTTTTATCCCTTATGTCCTCTTATATTTACAAGCATAATCAAATCTTTTTTTTCCTGATGTTAGACAGCAGGGGTTCGAAGTATGCTCAACAAAAGTGAAATTCAGAGAGAAATTAGTATTGCCAATGCGGAAGCTGAGATTCACAAGCTTAGTGAGTAACTGTTTTAATACTAATTTTTTAGTGTCACAGCTTAATTATGTTATGATTAATTCAATCCACAACTCTTTGCATGTAGGCTCAGTTTCTTAAACTGAAACAATGTGCACTGCATTTTAGTTTGTAACTGTTCTCTTAGTGTCATGACTGCTAAGTCACCAATCTGTGCTGCACTGGATATTTACTTTACCAAAGGTAGCTAACTGCTTTCTTTGAATAATGAAAGCTACTGGTAAACACATCTGACTCAAACCAGATACGATGCATGGCTTGATGGCTTGAACAGTATTAATCCTCACTTGGGAGTGATGACCATCATTGCAGAATCTAAATATATTCATCTATGTAAGTGTTCTATTGAGATCACTTTGCAGAGGAAAATTGTTCTCAATTTTAGATGCACATAGCTAAATCTAATCTCTTAGACTGCTGAGAATATCACAGTACAAATGCTGTAAGACACATTGTTTTAAAAAATATAGTTAAGGGGGATCTAAATTTGCAATGCATGTATTGCTTCTTTTGACTGGAAACCTCCTTGCTAGGAGATTCAGCTTTGTTAAACTGCTGTCATTTCATGCTACATCTGGGCATGGCTTAGTGGCTGTCTTCTGTTTCTAGTGCTTTGAATCCAGGCTGATTATTTTCATATGGTAACTTAAAGGTGGTACAGTGAGTTCAATCTAAGCCAGAACCGAAGTTTGGTTTACCAGATCAAATGTAAGCCTGCTTTAGATTGGTTAGACATGATGAGCATCTGCTCTAAAAGGAGTGTTCCTTCTTAATGGAGGTAAGAGGGAAAACTAGAATGTGAACGTCTTAGTGTGTGTTTTGCAAGCTATGTGCTTAGATCCTGAATTAGAAATTAACAGCTTACTGTCTACAGAGCTAGTCCAGCTCAGCTGTGGACTCAGCCTTTTCCTCTTTGCACTTTTCTCTAAAGAAGCATGCATGCAGTAGCTTTGAGAGCCTTTGCTGTTTTTAACTACAGGAGTAGCCAAAAGGGAGCTTTTGAGAACAAGACACCATATGACTGTACTTCAGAGCGATTGAAATGAAAGGCAAAGAACTTGCCTAGGTGGGCCTGGTTATTTCAAGGTTTTCAAAGTCTTCATCTCTTATAAGACCTGAGTGTTGCTGCATACATGAAATGTGGATGTTTTCTGCTGCACAAGCAGTCTTGTACAGACTTGATCAGTCAGCGGTGACTAAAAGCATTCCCTGGATGAACGGGAAAAAAAAAAAAAAACAAGATAAGGTGGAGGAAATGAGGATTATTTTGCTGATGGAAATGACATTTACATAATTGTTCTTTACTCTGCTGTATGCACTCACATTTAAGGTTATTTCCCTTTGCGCAAGGCCAAGGCAGTACCTTGTGCAGCGTATTCCTGGGTGTGTCCTGGTCTGGGTTTCCTCAGTATTGGTTCCTCTGGGTGTGCAGTTATGGCCACTGACTAGGCTAGCGGATGTCGCCAGGTTGCTGTGCCTACCCAGGTGGGAAGTATTTTTCATTGTTTTTGTGCTGGGATTTAAACCTCTGTTCAGCAAAATAGAAACTGGGATCTGTTCAGGTACTCAGAATGGTTGTGTTAGTACCTCTCTGCGGTGGTACCTTTGGGGTGAAATGTGGGCTACGGAGAAGACCAGTTGCTAGGCAGCAGTGCTTGTGAGAAGTGATCTTCCAGACTTAAATGGACAAGTGATGACATAAATTCCTAGAAGCTGTAGCACATGTTTTTTCCCTTCACTTTAGCCACTGAAAATCTACCCCCCAACCTTATTCAGCCGATTTCTACCAGGCCTCCTGAAAGAGACAAAGCTGTTGTTGGTGTTGCAGGACAGGTTTTTTCCATCTGTCTGAGTTAGGTACTGCTGAAAGGAGGAGATGAGGGCAGAAGCACAAATGAGCATTTGGAATGAGGTGGCACTGGAATACCTGAGTTTACATACTGAGCAGAGCAAAGGAATGTTAGGGCCTTCTGCCTGCTAGGTCAGATCAGATGCCTGTTATGGATTAAATAGACAAATAGAATAGACAATCCCTAATATCAAAAATTCTGGAAGGTTTTTATAGTCCTCCATTCAATTATTTGCTCCAAATTTTTGAATAAACACATTTGTCTTAATCTGATGTTTTTCTCCAATGATGGCAAGTGATTTTCTTTAGATAACCTAATTGTCATCTGCATGGCATAAAAAACAACAAATGGCATAAAATTAATAGGCTTTTCTTTCCCTGCTGTTCTCTAGAACTTATAGCAGTTGACAATATCAATACTGCAATTCGTAACAATGATCCTAGTAAAACATGGGTTGTACTGATGAAACCGGAGGCACAGCTGCCTGTTATTCACCCATTTGCTGCTGCTTTCTATCAGACTGAGCTGTTCAACCTCCAACAACAGAACGCTATGGTAAGAGTGGAAATGTTTATGACCTGCTCTGATGTTACATAGCTGAGATGTGGAACAGCATGTATGTAGCATGTTGTCATGAAAAATCAGACTTTATTCTCTCTCCATGGTGTTATGTATTGCATGACTGTTTTCAATTGAATTGGCAATATTGAATCACAAAAATAATTTCTTGACACACTCCTTGCTCTGGCTGAGCTGTTGCATTGCAACAAATTGGTCGACATTTAGAAATTGATGCATGCTTAATGAGGACTAACACCATGTATGTTGTCTAGAAAAGCAATCTGCTGCTATGAGGGTATGACCAGAAGGGATGGAACTGTGGGGCAAAGATCTGAAAGGATTTGTAGCAAGCACAGTAAGCTCTAACACCAGTGGTGTGTTAATACGACAAGTCTGTGACTAGCAAATGACTGGGCGCTTCATGCCTTCTAAATCAGGTGCTATGTCCTTGATAGCATCTGGACTGTGAACTCAGATTCATTACACTTCCTATTTAGCTTCCTCACTGAGGTACATTATTGTCCCACAGAATTACCTGGCACATGATGAACTGTCTGTTGCAGTAGAAATGTTATCAGCTGTTGTGTTGCTAAACCAGGCTTTGGAAAATCAGGACATCCAAATGATAAAGAGTCATCTCAGATATCCAGGCATTGGCTTCAATAATATGGAAGATGGAAACTTGCAACGGTAAAAGTTCATTTTGTCTTCTCTAGATGAGACTCGACAGTTTATGCAGAAGCGCAAGTAGGCATTTTGCTAGGTGGGCTGTCCTGTGCTGTGGCTATGAAGTTGAAAGGGCTGCACGATAATTATCCTGTAGTATGTTAATAGGGGAAAACCATAACAAATACCAAACTGGTTGAGTATACATAAGAGTAAGCAGTTACAACCTCAAATACTTAAGGGTAAGAAGACATGCACGGTGGAAGGAGGTGTTCTCGGAAAGCAAATATTAAGACCTGACAAGAATTTTTGCAGACACTAACATACAAAATGACTATAGCTGGAAACTGTTAATCAGTAACCCCTTTGCCATACTGAAGGAGGATCTTTGGAATGAGATAATGTACTTAACGTGTAAGGTCAAGGAGGCCCCTTAGACCCTGGCAAACTCCTTTTTTTCACCTGAGATTTGCAAAGATCTGAAAAATGTAGCACAGTCCTGCTTGCTAAAAAGCTAAGTACGATGCTGTGGCACGCATGCATGTACAGAGTTATAGCCTTCACTTAGCTGCCAACTGCTTGCACTGCCACGTGTCTGACTTATCACAGCCATGAGCTGTTGCTCTGCTCTTTTGCTTGTCTGCAAAAAAACTATCAGGCAACTCTACAGTATGAGACCTGTGGCCCCTGCCTGTGAGGGCAGGTTCTTACCACCTGTCCATGTGTGGTAGAAATCTGAGTAGTGCTGGCAGATGTCACCAGGCAAAAGGGACAACAGTGATCTGGTCACTGAAGGCCAGGGAACGTGAAGCTTGAAGCTGGAGGGAGAGCAGTCAAGACAGGAATAGCTGGTCAGTTTTGGGGGTTGACGACAGCAAGGATCTGGCTGACTTGGAAGAGGGGCAGAATGCTGTGAGGTGGAGCAAAATTAGCATGCCACTTGGTTTCCCCTAATGTCAGGGGGCTCTTGTGGGAGAGAAAAGAAACATTGATTGCAAAAATACTGAGATGGGCCCGAAAGTGTCCAAATGCAGTGTTTTTGACCCTGTGGCCTGACTGGGCTGCCAGTCAGTATAAATGAAACTGTAGGAATTAGTTGGAATAGGGAATAAAATAAAACTATTATGCCATTGTGCAAATCTGGGTTGCAGGAAGCTTTGATTGCACATTGCTGAAAGGAGTACAACAGAGAGAAATTTCTGGGAGGGAAGTAATACTCAATGGCTTTCTATCAGAAGGCATGTATTTGTTAGGAATGCCTTTCCTAGAAGATAGATCTTCAGTGGAAATGTGACATACACCTGCAAAATTGCACATGTGTGCAAATTTAATACAGAGTTGCTAGGTTCTCATAACTTTGGTTATTTTCTTATGAGAATTGAAATGAGAAAAGGCTGGATATTCTGAAATATGAAGTTTAATACTTACATGAGGAACTATCGTCTTAGAAAATATTTAAAAAGTGGGATTCATCACTAAGCAGTACATAAGATTTCAAAGTAGAGTAGATAAATCAATGGGCCACAGTATTGTTTGCAGCCATTAAACACTGATATGCAGCCTCCAGCTTGCAAAGTCCTTAAACATAGCCTGCTGAATGGTGGGAGGATAAATTGAAGCAGGAAAAGTTCTCTCCTGTATTGTTTATCGCAACCATTCATTTCAGGCCATAGATGAAAACAGAAGACATACTTGGCCTATTGTGGCAGATAAATATTTGAATCTGAAATATTAATTCTTTAAATCACATGTACAGGTGTTTACACTTCTGTGGAGATTTCCAGCTCAGTTTGGCCTGTGATCCTTTTAACAAGAACAGACAGGCTACAGAGCTTGTGCTTGGAGGACCTTGATTTGTGGGCAGAGGAGCAGCGCTTGTCTTCTCTTTTCCTGTGGCCCACTATCTCCCATGTGCAAGATGCATGGTTAACTTCTGAGCAGTAGGGGCTCCTACCTGACACTCTGCTCTTTGGCTTAATGTAGCAAGAAGCTGATTGGTTTCTCCCAAATTCATCTGTAGTGCCATGCAGTAAAGGATGTGTGCAGTGTTGTTGCCACTTCTCCCAGCATGGTGCTGGGGGAGTGGAAGCATGCAGTGCCTATAGTATAGCTGCCCCTGACTTCTCTTAGGGGTGAAATGAGGGCTGAAGAATGCTTCTGATGGCTTCCTACCAGAGATGAAATAAAATAGTCCAGGACAGACAGCAAAGCAAAAAGCCATAGTGCTTTTCTCCTCTTTTCTCTCATTGAAGAGTTCAAAAAAACAGGTCATTGAAAAATCACCCAGGCCATCTTTTCACATCGTGAAATGCATGCATATGAGCAAAAAGGCAGCTTGCATGTTCGTACAATTTTTAGCAGGAGATTAGTTTGTCTGAAAATAATTAACTGAAAAAAGTCACTAAATGATGGATGATATGACTAATTCTTAATGGCAGTTTACCTTGTATATGAAATACATTGTATTTTATATCTTCTTGTAGTTATGCTGATACACTAGTATCTGTTAAGTCAGAGGCTTCATCTCAAGGCCAAGGTTATTTAAGCTGGAATGATATCCAGAACTGCATTGACATGGTTAATAAGCAAATTCAAGAAGAAAATGAAAGTAAGTAATTCTTCCTCTACATCACTGGCAGAGATGGTAGTCTGGTCAGCAAGACATAAATTTGCACTAAATTGCCTTGTATAGACTTACTTCAAGACAGAAGGCTGTTAAATAATTTTGAATGCCTGATCTTTAAATCTGCGTGAAGTATTCCCAGTTGTGTTATGTCTGACTGAAATGCATCCCAGAATGTCTGCCCTCCAAAGTATTACAGATGCTGTGGTTCAGGGCACTTGGCAGTATCATTCAGTATTTGAACGAGGTAGTATCACTTCAGGGATCTTGCAGAAATCGTAACCTGGGAATGTATGGAAGGGTCTGGCCAGAAAATAGCATGCTGTGCAAAACCATACTTGTTATATGATTTCCAAGCCCTTGTTTTTCACCAGAGTTGGTAGGAACTTATGAAATACAACGATCTGTCCTGCTCTCCTTTCAGGTAATTTGATTTCCTGCCTAAAACAATAGTTTCTTGTACTCACTCTTTCTAACAGAAATGGTTTTGGAAATTATTTTTCAGTGAACGGTGATTGAATGGCCCTAAAATTTTGGTGTTAAATTGAATGTGATATTTGGTCATTTGGGCTTCAAAAATACTAAAGGACTGAGTCTCCACTCAATATAGAAGTGGAGATGTCATCTTTCACTGGTGATGGGGAGCCCCTGGCCAGTGCCATTCTTGGGCAGTGTGGCTGTAGGGAGAAAGCACAACAACTCAAAAAGGTCAGTCATTGGTTTTAAATACATAATGTGATGTGACTGGCGTCCTCATTGCCACAGAGTTGAAAAAAATCAAGCTGATGTCATAAGATCAGCAATATCAGTTTGATTAATGGAGGTGAAGTGTAAAGAAATGAGGTTAAGGTTAAACATAATTTTGTAGCTTGTAGGTCAGTATGTAGGTAACTTGAAATTAAGGCTTCAATCCTAAATCACTCAAAGTCTTGAGTCTTTCAGCACAGTCAGCAATATGTTGATGCACACATAGGTATGATGTCCAGCATTTCTTTCAGCTTCATGTAGGTCCCCATCCTCTGTAAATGAAGTTGTTTTCCCCTTTTAGGATAAATTTGTTAAATGAAGAGGTAGATTCAGAAGAGCAAGTGTGGCAGAAAGGGAACCAGCATAAGTTAATAGCTTCACATGAATATCTGAGCAAAATAATTTTACATCAATTGCTGTTGCTGCCTCTGCTTC
The DNA here is from genome assembly GCA_013399715.1 of Alectura lathami. Lineage (NCBI taxonomy): Eukaryota > Metazoa > Chordata > Aves > Galliformes > Megapodiidae > Alectura > Alectura lathami. Next base: position 40,881 of record VXAV01002391.1, on the reverse strand, counting down.
TTGTTACTTGATTTTTCTTTTCTCTGTGTTGCTGCTTTATTTGTATATGATACGTGATAACCTGAATCTCTGACAGAATCTCTTTGACAACTACACTTGTACTAAACTTTCAATTTCATAGGAATTATTGCAATTAACTACATCAATGAAGCAATCGACCAAGGAGATCCTGAGAAAACTCTAGAAGCCCTGGTAATGCCCTCAGTCAAGCTGCAAGATGTGAGGCCAGAAAATGCAAAGCATTATCAGGATGTTCTACACCACTTCAAAGCACAGAAATGCAAGGTTAGAACTTTGACTGTTGCCTCTTGTCAAAACTGAAACGTCAATTATTTTTTACTTGCATGGGTTCCTGTCCTTTTCCTGTGACGTTTGGATTAGTTGTACCGATAGAATTGTAAATAAGCCAGAGATGAGAAACTAGCTCTGAGTAATCTTCTACTACAACTTACTCTGTCATAAGAGATTAATTATCAATTAATACAAAGATGTACTCTGTATCTGTCAGATATGTTACTGGATTGTCAGGCAAGTAGCTGAAATATAGATGGGAACTGAGGTTTTTGCTAAAAGTACTCAGTCATTCTGAGGACTTAAAAAGTACTTCCTCTGGGAATTACTGTGAGGAGTCTCAGTTGTTTGAATGTGGGTGTTTATAATAGTGGAATTTTATGCTTATTTCTATTCTGCCCTTGTCATGAAACAACATGCTNTCATAGCTCAGAGAAATATAAACATAGATCAGCCTAACTACTTGCAGGATGTGACTGAATGGAAGATTAGCTAATGCTCATTGCACAGCACTTAAACAGCACTTAATATTCCCAGTGTTCCAAAATGACATCTAAAACTCACATGATGCATTCCTAATGTCAGCTGGAAAAAGTCCCTGTGCTTTGTCTTGTAGGAATACCTCCCAGCTATTTTGCCACTTCACTTGTGGCACCTGCTACAATATCATATGTTTCTGTAATACACTGGCAGAATTCTTGAACTGTGGTGCACATCTCAGACTTGTTTGAGTTCCCATGTAAAGTCTGGTTTCAGTGCGCACTGGATCCTGAAAAGCCTCCTGGTGAGGTGCTGGCTGTTCTTGTTTGACAAATACCTAAAGCATCTGTTTCTCTATTTCATCCTTTGAAAAAGAGAGACACTGTGCTGTACATATGCTCAAAAGGAATATTCACATGCATTAACTTCTGTTACTACTAACTGCTGACTAATAATGACTATCACCTTTCTTGAGGAAAATTTAGACTGAACTTCCCCTAAAATAATCAGAACAGAATTGAAGACTGTGCAATGAATTTAAAGTCTTCATCAACTGCCTACTTTTTTGAGCTCTGTTTATAAAGCAGATCTGTCTTTAACTGTATTTAACATGTTTTTAGAGTGAGTTGTGACATAAAGTACTTTGATTTACAATGATTAGTTTTTGCCTGTGAAATTCCTGTATTCCCCAGTGTTTGGAATGCAAAACATGGGTCAGAATTGCTGTCTTATTCTAGCCATGCCAGTGCCATGTCCCCCTAGTTGTAGTGGCCTTGGGTAAGAACTGCACCCAAATCCCACAGTTCCCACTGCAACTGGATGAGCCCTGCTTGCTCCTTGCTTGAAAATGTGAATATGGAATTTATTTATTCTTGTAACCTTATACAACGGCGTCTCAGCCATTTCAAACCAAGTGTGTTCAAGCTCTGGTAAAGAGGAGCCCCATGTTTAGGAAGTGATGTGGATACCTGAAATAATAAACAGATGTGCCATACTTTGATATGGTTCCTTTCTGGTGTTATGTTACTTTGAGTGATAGGCACACAGGTTTACAGTTAAGTTATTTTAAACATCAGAAATATCTAATAAATGTGGATTATTTATAAGTTGCAATTAAATTACACTTGTGTGCATGTTGAGGGAATGACATAACCTCAACTAACTTAAATTAGGAGCCAGGGGAATTCGAACAGAGAAGCCTTATCGAAGTGCAAATTTCCTGAAGGCACTTTCCATTTTCCACTGTTAATGACTTTATTTTTAAGTAATGTTTCTTATAGTAACATTATCACATTTTTTTCTCATCTCTTACATGTTTCAGTTACAAATGTACACCAATTACAGAGCTTATTTCCAGGAACTTGCATTCAGGATTTGTAGATCTTGAGCTTCTGTAATTGTAAAGATAGCACTTTGCTTTATTATTGTGGACGATTATTCACAGCTTGCTTCAGTATTTGTAATGCTAAGTATTTCCTGTAAGGATGTGGAAATATAGAGAATACTACAAAATAGCTTCCCCGTTCTGCTTATTAAGCAAGAATAAAACATGCCTGATTCACACTGATAAGAGTTAGCTCCCAGCAGTCCCTGTGGGTTATAGGAGTACAGGCGCTGACGCAGTGGAAGAACGAGTCTCCAGAGCAAAGCTGGTTAAGCAGCCTCAGAGGAGATGCTTCCCTGGAAGCATGTCAGGTTCTCTCTGCGACTGTAGATTTACTGCTCTTCCAACCGAAGCAGACTCCAGCTCATTATTTGCAACATCCAGGGCAGCATTTTCTCTTGCCTGTGTGGTGATGGGTTTTTCCAAAGCTCCATAGCCTCCAAACACCTGGAAGGGGCTTTTACTCTTTCCTATCCCCACCGTGCCAAAACCCCACATTTGCACCACCGTTCCTGCAGTGGTTCTGTGCACAGAGATTCCATGAAGTGTTTGGAAGTCAGGAATGTGCCTAAAAGTGCTGTTCAGATATGGATTCCTTTTTTTGTTCAGAATCTGTGGTGACTGATTCTAATTTCTTTTTCATAGCCATGAATGTGATCTTCTCAGAAGAAAATGGAGGTGCTCAGCCACTTCCCTGAATCTAGGTACACCAGACATAGCAGCACAAATGAGAACACCACAGAGCTGGAGAAGTGTATTTCTTAAACTTCTTGTGTGAGGTTTAGAAGAAGTAAATCTTACTGAGATCATGGTTTAACATCCTTAGTGTTTTTTAGTTTTAATCATCACATCTGAGGTTTTTTTGTCATCTGGGTTAGTAATATACAAAATCATAATTTCAACAATATAAATATAGAATGAAAATCATGTTTCAAATCAAGTTTCCCTGGATATTTTAACCATTGTTAGATAAATATTGGATTGACTTCTGATTTTGGACATCAGAAAATAAAGGAAAGGATCAAGACAACTGTTTAAGCTGCTAAGGCATAAAGCAATTAGATAAAAAGAATACAAATCATCTGCATTGTAATAGTAATAGTTGATATGATGGATAATAAGAATAATATTGCTTGGTACAAAGCAAATAGCAAAGATGGTAAGGATCAAAAGGCTGACTTTAACATACCAGAACCATTCATGAGTCTTGAGTGTTCGTATAATTGAGACGTAGCAGAATATGATGGTTACAAGAGGCATTAAGAATCCAAAGATTGCTAACGAAACATAATAGTAGAACTGGAAGGAAGATACAGTTTTGCAGGCACTGTGCACATCATGGCAGGTGTAAATGCCCAGTTGTTTCACATAATAGCTTTGCTGCATTATGCAAAGCGGGAGCATGTACAAGATGACGATGGTCCACACAGTGGCACAGACTGCGGTGGCATAGGTACGTTTTGGCAGGCTCTTGTAGGTGAAAGGGTGAACGATGGCCACATAACGGCTGACGCTGATGCACGTGAGCAGCAGAATGGAGCAGTACATGTTGCCGTAAAATACTGCATTTGTAGTTCGACACATAATTTCTCCAAAAATCCAGTTGTTCCCATTGATGTGGTATGCTATTTTGAATGGCAGCACGATGCAGAAGAGCAGATCTGAAACAGCCAAGTTTGTGTATAGGATGGCAGTGCACACAGACCGGATCCTGAAGAGCAGCATCCACAAAATGATGATGTTAGATGGCACACCCAATAAAACTGCACTGAGGTAGACAGTGGGTATTAGCTTGGTGCTCAGAGAACTGGTCAGGTATTCCAGCGTAGTGTTGTTCACTTCTATTAAAGTGGAGTCATTGTACTTTTTTGGAGAACTTTTGTTTTCTTTGGTATGGATTGCCTTTGTCTCCCCTTCTATAACATGAGGTGGAATGTAATCATAGTCTCTTGCTGAAATCCCACGGAAAGTCTTGATAAGAGACACAGTTTTAATTGCAGAGCCATTCAGTGAAGACTCTAAAGTTTAAAAATTGAATTGTTAAAATAGGCAAATTACTCTATTAGGAACATAATTCACCTGCTGCTAAGAAGAAAAGTAATCCTTTCTATGTGAAAAGCAATCTGTGTTTAGGTTTGGTGGTGTTCTCAGTTGCTTTGGTTGTTCATTTCAAACCCAACCTTGAAAAGTTAGTGTGAATTTAATGTTAAACAGACTTCTCTGCGTATTAGGTGATTTCAGTAATCTTTGGCAAAAATGTCAGACTGATGTAAAGCTGTACCTGTAGCTTTTTTTTTTTTTTTTTTTTTTTGTGAAGTAGTAGCAGTGTTGGTAAGTTATACAAGGAGCAGCTTTGATCTAGGCTAGATAAGAATTTCCAAAGCAAACAGCAGTGCTATCCTTGTCACTTATTGGATGAAATATATGGCTGCAAAATATGAAAAAGCACTGCCTTGCTTAGCACAGGCTGCAAATATCAAATTAGAAAATGTAAAATTTCAGTCTCACATATCACAATAAGTCTACTGTTCTGTACTCTTTACGTTCTGTCTAAAGAAAACCAAAGCTTCCAGCTTCTCATATGAGGAAAGACAGTCCTAAAAACTGAATGCAAGCATTTAGGTTGACATTAGATCATACTTGTTGCTAAATGAACAAATTTCTTCATGCAGCAGGAATAATTTTCAATCAGTAAATACCACTGACATGAGCAAAGCCACTTATGGTGGTTACTTTTACTTATACGCTTAGAGAACTTTGTAAAGACATTTGTATTTATTGAAGTATGAGCATGTTCAACAACTAGTCTGAAAGTATTTTGTAAAATAGTTTTAGGGGAATAAGCAGCTGTATAAAGAATTTTGTCATTCAAAATATCTTGGTTGTGTTTAATGCTAAAAGACTTCACTCAAGGCACAGAGCATGGATCTTGAGACTGGGATTCAGAAGTGAATTGGAATTTGGATGAAAACCTCGGTGTTTTTCCTTTACACTTTCAAATTGAAACAAAATATAGAAAATAGCTTTATCTGTGTTCACTGTTCTAAGATAAATCTGCCAGTTTCATGTTTTAAAATCGTAATTAAACCTGTACCTCTTAGTAACTTTCTGGCTGGCTAAGCAAAAAAAAAATTTAGTTGCTCTTTAAAAGATATGTGCATGTGTGCTTTTGTTTTATCCCATTTTTTTTTTTTTTAAAA
>VXAV01002391.1:16394-34829 GCA_013399715.1 Alectura lathami | reverse complement strand
ATGGTAAGGAGCTAGTTTGTTCTTTGTCTACTACAGCAAGAGGGTGTGACGTATCCAAATATGCACACATGACTCAGTTTCAGTCTCTGCCCAACACAGATTAAATTACTTTACAGCAGCAGTTTAACTCCTAATTTACCACAACCATGAAGATGATGGTAAGGAAAAGGGAGCAGAGGAGATTCTCCTGGTAATTTCTAGGTACAGGTATTTAGGGAAAAGGGATGTCTTCTGGAAAATCAGACTGTTTGCTAAATGCTCAGAGGTCTCATCCACAAACAGAAATTCTGTATTGAAGCCAGGTGTAGGGAAGGCTGGTGATCTTGGTTTAGAAATCACAGAGGTGAAAGGAAGCTACGCGGGTCTGCATATGCCACAAGACAACTGTGCTCTGCTTTGGCTCCTCCATACCTACCCAACACCAGCTGCCTGTGCTCCTGTGACTACGTCCCACCCTGCCTGCCTGCTCCATCCAGGAAACTTACAACACTTCAGAGCCTCTTGAACTTTTACCTCGTTTGCTTTTCTGTTGATTAGTTCCTTTTCCTCTGCTTTTTTTTTCTTGTTGTTTTTTTTTTTTTTTTTTTGGCTGTTGTGTTTTTTTTTTCCCCCCACCCATGCCAAATAACAATGGCTTGCTTCCAGCAGGCAAAATGAGTAAGAGTCTTGGTCTGGCTTCTAAGCTAGTGGCAAGGCACAGCATAAACAGGACTTGGCTCCAGAACAAAATTTGTATCTGTTTTTGTATTTAGTGTGCTGTAAGTGGACACCAGATAAGAATAGCAAAACTGAGAAGATCTTTGCTATAAATTAAGTTGTAGTTTGGATGTTTAGTAAATGGTCTCTCAGTTACTAGCTTTAGCTTTCCACTATGCTTGCAGTGCGCAGCCACTGTTGTGATTGTCTGTTGCTGTTTGACTTTTTAGATATTTTGGTACCTGTCCATATATATGATGGAAACTGAGGAGTCCTTGCCTTTTTTTTAAACCCTATTTTCTCTTTGTAATTTCCGTGGATAACAGATTAACTGGATTTTTGACCTACTGTCCATATGACAGTGACATCCATTGTGAAGCTGGTCCCCTCTTCCCAGAAGCTGTTTAACCTTGAGACCCTTTCTGGTTTCTGTTTTCCAGTGTATCAGTGTGTATATACTTTGCTGTTTCTCTCACCATGAGTCTCTTATAGATTTATCATGCTTACTGCTTCCCTGGAAAGAACCTTGCGCAACCCAGAGCCACACTGGGTCCTGCTCATGCCTCCCTTGTGCCCTCGGTTCTTGCTGTAAACTTGTGCCTGTGGCTGTTTAAGCTCATTAATGCCTGGATTCTTCTGGGCAGCAGTCCTGTCCATTGTAGCTGTAGGCTGAAACTAGCAGAAGTGAAAGGATCATGTAGTAGCAAGCACCCTCTATTTTAATTTGGGTACAACGTCATCATGCACAGTCAGCCTGTAGAAAGCGAGACCTGCTCTGCCGCTTAGCTCCTGAAACATTTGCCACCCAGGCTAAGTCATCATTACTAAACCTGAGCTGCTTTTTTATGCCAGCTTTTGCTGTTAAGTTTTTTTTAGGTAAGCTTTACTCAAGTGCACAACTTTTTCCTAATATGGGATTTGGAAGGAAAAACAAATTTCCTATATTCTTTTCTTGTGACAGTAGCACCAATAGTATTCATAATACCAATAGCACTGATAATATTTGGGTTTATTTGATACTCCAGATACTTTGCTTACATATTACGGAAATGAAGACATTGCTTACTTTTTATTCATCTAGTAGGATGGAGATTTCCACCTGTGAAAGCTTTGAGAACTTTTACTTAAGCAATAGTTTGACCTACTCAGTACATGGAATATGAACTTGTTTTATTGTTCATTTTAAGTGATCAAATAACTTTTAGTGCCCAAGGGCTTTGCAAGGGGAGTTTGTGTGTCAGCTTTATCAGTATGCTCAAATACTCCTTATAATTCAGTTTTCATAAGGCTTTTCTCAATCCCTTTTCCAGGAAACCCAAGATGAATCAGCGCTTCTTTGGCTGGATGAAATACAAAAGGGAATCAGAAATGCAAATAATGATGTAAAAGAAGCTGAAAAGTGTAAGTATTAAGCTGCATCTGCAGTGTTCTTGTTCCTGTTCTTAGTCTTCAAAAACTGGAAATGCTAATTTCTTTTGTCCATTTCAGGGAAGTGTGGCGAACTCCTGAATACACAGGAAGAAACAAATGCATATTCTTTGTCATACTGAAATTAGGGTGACTTATCTCTGTAGGGCTGTTGTTGGCTTTATCTGAGATTATACTGGTTAATATATGCCCAACATTTCCAGTGTCAGTGTACTTTCACATAACTGTCAAAGCAGAAGGAAATGAGAATGGGTAGATGTGCTGTTAGAGAGATTGTTTGCTTCTGTAAGACTAAAACCTTGATGTATGTAATTAGAGTAAATTCTTAAATTTACAGCTTTGCTTATTTCACCATAATGCCTTACATTAAGCGCTAACAAAAAAAAATCAGGAGTATGCTAGTTTAGATGAATTTTTTTAAAAAAAAAAAAAAAAAAAAAAAAAAAAAGCACTCAGGCTTTTTAAAGAAGTGTGTGTTCTTCCAGCCTCTGAAAAGGAGGAAATCTGTAGGAAAAATGCTGAGGTACATCCTGTCAGGGCATTGTGTACTGGATGTACTCAATGCCTTCCTCAAAAGTTTACATACATTTTACCAATATAAGCGTATTATACATAACAATTATTTTGGGCCAGCACAAACATGCCAAGGTTTCTAGCTTGGGATTTGGGACCGGGCCTCCTCCTGCTTAAATTGGCTCCAGTGAGCAGCTCAGCTGAGTCTGTCACCTTATGCATCCTGGGAGATTGTGAATGCAAGACTTGCAGTGCTGTATTCAGCCTTCATTAATGTAGTGCTGTCATTTGTTTACTTATAGGTAGGCTATGTCAATAGCTTTGGAAGTTGTGGGGGAAAACATAGAAGGCCAGCTATTACAAAATTAAGTCTTCTATTCCTACTACAGAAACAGAAAATTTTAAGTTATTATTTTAGAGTTGATCTGCAGTCTTAATTCAACCAGTCAGATGCACTGAAGACACTTTAAGTATTTTCATCATGCACACATCTAAGAAAAGCATCTGGCTTTTATTTTCTGACACAGGGCCTGATGCACATGTGTTGTCCAAACTAAGCTGTCATACTCAGGAGTGCTGATATCCATTTTTTTCCACAAATGTTCCTTTCAGTGCTACCCTGAGGCATGAGAAAGTTTGAGGAAACATGACTGCAGAGAAGGGAAAGAAATGCATAGCTCAAACAGATGTGAGCTCAAGAGTGACTTGAAAATATACCTGTCTACCACTGTAAGAGCCTTACAAATGTATCATATAAATTGCTTAGAGAAATTGGTTCTATGATTCTATTCAGGTTGGAAAAGACCTCTAGGACCATCTAGTTCAGCCATCAACCTAACACCACTATGCCCTCTAAACCATGTCCCCAGGTGATGTATTTACATGTTTTGGAACACCTTCAGGGAAGGAGACTCCAGCTCCTGTTCCAATACCTGACCACTCTCTCAGATTACGTTTTCATAACATCCAACCTGAACCTCCCCTGCCACAGCTTGAGGCCATTACATCTTGTCCTATCACTAGTTACTGGGAGAAGAGGCTGATCCCCACCTCCCTCCAGCCTCCTTTCAGGGAGTTGCAGAGAGCACTAAGGTCTCCCCTGAGAGAGGGGAGACCTCCTCTCTCCTCTTCTCCAGGCTGAACAGCCCCAGTTCCCTCAGCCACTCCCCACAAGCCTTGTGCTCCAGGCCCTTCACCAGCTCTGTTGCCCTTCTTTGGACACACTTCAGGGCCTCAATGTCCTTCTTGCAGTGAGGGGCCCTAAACTGAACACAGCACTCGAGGTGTGGCCTCATCAGTACAAGGGTGCGATCTCCCTTGTCCTGCTCACCACAGTATTTCTGGTGCAAGCCAGGATGCTGTTAGCCTTCTTGGTCACCTGGGCATGCTGCTGGCTTTCATGTTCAGCCAGTTGTCAACCAGCACCCCCCAGGTTCTCTTCCTCTACAAAGCTTTCCAACCACTGTAACCTTGCTTAGGGTTGTTGTAAGAAAGTGCAAGACCCAAAGTGCAGGATCCAACACTCGGTCTTGTTGAACCTCATGCAATTGTCCTTAGCCCATCGATCCAGCCTGTCCAGATCCCTCTGTAGAGCCTTCCCTCCCTCAGGCAGATCAAAACTTCCTCCCTACTTGGTGTGGTCTGCAAACTTACTGATGTTGCATGCAATGCCCTCATCCAGATGGTCAACAAAGATGTTAAAAAGTAACTGCCCCAGCACTGATCCCTGCAGAACACTCCTTGTGACTGGTCGCCAGCTGGATTCAGCTCCATTCACAACCACTCTCTGGGCCCAGCCATCCAGCCAATTTTTACCTACCAAAGAGCGCACCTGTCCATGCCATGATCTGCTAGCTTCTCCAGGAGAATGCTGTGGGATTCAGAGTCAAAGACTTTAATGAAGTCTAGGTGCATTACATCCACAGCCTTTCCCTTGTCAACCAGATGTTAGTGCAGCATTATCCATATGCCAGTACTATACAATGCTGCAAACAATAAGCCATGTCTCTACCTACTAACTGCTGCAGTAAAGTCCATGCTTCACGTAATCCATGCCACTATTTTTGTAGTAAATGCATAACCTTTCATAATCAAATACAATCAATAGAACTGTTTTAACAAGTCCCTGTTGGAAATAAGTACAAATATCTTGTACTCTGCCCTCTGGGTTGAAACAAAGCAGTGTCAGAATAGCACATTCTTAAGATATGCTCTAAGATTTTGGAACTAAAAACTGAGATTTCCCTAAGGCACAGAGCCTCATACTTGCTGTAACAAATGCATCCTGTTTTAGGAAGTTAGAATGTTGTGTTCATTGTCTAAACTTAGGAAGCTCAACTCAGTCATAACTTGGAAATTAACTTTTATTTTTAACTATCTCAGAAAGGCAAACCCCTCCCACCTTCTTCCCCAAAAACTTGCATCTGAATGTAAAGGCACTATAAGGCTTTGTTTCATTCAGGACTGAGTATATTTTTGAGATTTCTGCAGTGATAGCAATAGCAATCAAGTAAGAGAAGGTATTGACCAGTGCTACTGGAGCATTTTTAACCTTTTCCCAAAACATTGTAATGCCTTAAATAAGTGTAAAATACTACAATATTAAAACTTGAGAAGGCCTTTTCCATCTGTTTTTCCTGTCAGCATAGGACTCTGTATCTTGTACCTTCATTTAGGAAGACCTGTTCAGTAAACACTGGTGTGCTTCCTAATTTTTTGTGATGTTTGCCGCACATTTTGCATCATTTTTGTGTCTTGAATGATTTCAATGCTTGTACTCCTCGTCCAAGTAGAGCTGAAATAAGATTGGCCGAATGTTATTTGTATAGCATGACACCCTTCAGGAAGAGATATCAGTGTGGACCTTCTGCTTTGCACAGGAAGTGGCTGTCTGTTGAAGCAGGGTCTGTCTTGAGAGAGATGTGTTATAGAAAAGAGGTGGTCTTTGGCCCCGTTGAGAGCTCAGGCACGTCACAGTGGACAGCTGCATTTTTGTGCATCTCTGCTGCTTTGTGGGAAGATGGGTACAGAACCATCCTCCACAGTGCTGATCTGCTGCAGGAGCAGGTCATTGCACAGCCAGCCTGCCCTCTTGCAGTTGGGGATGGCTAAGCTTCACGTAGCTCAAAATTTTACAGAGCCACGTGAGCCTTAATTAGAGCGACAGCGGCAGAATTAACTGTTAACACATCAGTGGAAATGGATCATTTCTATTGAATTTTCTCCCTACTATTTTTTTCTTCTGCTTTCTTTTAGAAGTTAACAGATGAGGAAAAACCTGGGTAGCAGAGGATCTACAGAAATAAATGTTAGCTAGGTTGTGTGTTCTTTTGTCTTTGTAACAGTAGCTTCCAGCACCCCTCTCCAAACAACAAGAAGAGGAGAGAGAAATATTCCAGTATGAGTGACTGGAGCTGGGGAGGTGTATGGGAACACATGTCTAGGCCTGAGCTACCTGGGTCAGCATCATGTAACACTGCTTGTAATGTTCTGCTTCCCCATCTTCCTTACTTCCTCACTGCTGAGGCTGGACGCCTGGGCACCATCATACTATGGCTGTAGTAAAATTCATGCCCAGCTTTGTAGGGACAATGTGCTTAGCAAAGGACTGTTCTTCCAAAGCACAGTAACATAGCGGGGTGTGATCTGGTGGAGGTCCAGATGGTGGTGGTGTGGTGTTCTGTGTTTGCTTTGTTTCTCAGCTGGCTGCCAGCTTATGTGGAAGTGGATCTGTGTCTGCCCAGACAAAGTCAATTGTACCCATTCTACTTTAATCAAGCCAATCACAAAGGAAAACTATCTTTGCTGAAATGATCTCCTGCCAGCTCAGTCCCACACAGTGCCTCCTGTGTGTAGGCCAGGTCTCTCTTCTGCCACTCAACAGATTTCGTCAGCTCTAGGTGGAAACAAAACATGTATACGTCAAGAAATGAATATGGGGAGGGACCTTTTCTGTATTGATCAAGGAACACAAAAGGCAGTGCTCAGTCCTGCAGTGTGAAGGGCAGCTGTGGCAAGCAGAGTTAGCTGCAGTCTCTTAATCTAGCGTATAATATAGATATTCTAGCTGTATATTGTTACTTGTTTCTCTGTGCATGCATCTTGAGTATAAACTGATCATCGAAGATGTGGTCCAGATTTCTGCAGCATGCAAATTGTTCTGGCAGAGCTTGAAATCACAGAATCATAAGATCATAGAATTGCTTGAGTTGGAAGGGACCTTTAAAGGCCATCCAGTCCCACTCCCCTGCAGTGAACAGGGACACCCACAGCTGGGTCAGGTTGCTCAGAGCCCTGTCCAGCCTGACCTTGAAGGTCTCCAGGGACAGGGTTTCCACCACCTCTCTGGGCAACCTGTACCAGTGCTTCACCACCCTTAGTGCAAACAACTGTTTCCTTATATCTAATCTAAATCTTCTCTCTTTTAGCTTGAAACCATTTCCCCATGTCCTATCACAACAGGCCCTGCTAAAGAGTCTGTCCCCTTCTTTCTTGTAGCCCCCCTTTAGATACTGAAAGGCCGCTATCAGGTCTCCCCGGAGCCTTCTCTTCTCCAGGCTGAACAGCCCCAACTCTCTCAGCCTGTCCTCACAGGGGAGGTGTTCCATCCCTCAGATCATTTTTGTGGCCCTCCTCTGGATGTGCTCCAACAGGTCCATGTCCCTCCTGTGCTGAGGACTCCCCATCTGGACGCAGCACTCCAGGTGGGGTCTCACCAGCACAGAGCAGAGGGGCGGGATCACCTCCCTCGCCCTGCTTGCCATGCTCCTTCGGATGCAGCCCAGGATGCGGCTGGCTTTGTGGGCTGTGAGGGCACACTGCTGGCTCATGTCCAGCTTGTCACCCACCAGTACCCCCTGGTCCCTTTCAGCAGGGCTCTGCTCAATCCTTCCATCCCCCATCTTGTATTGGTAGTGGGGGTTGCTGTGACCCAGGTGCAAGACCTTGCACTTGGCTTTGTTGAAGCTCATGAGGTTCTCCTGGGCCCACAACTGGAGCCTGTCTAGGTCTCTCTGGATGGCATCCCATCCCTCAGGTGTGCTGGCTGCACCACACAGCTTGGTGTCATCTGCAGACTTGCTGAAGGTGCACTCGATCCCGCTGTCAGTGTCACTGATGAAGATATTGAAGACTCCCATAGCGGACCACTGAGGGACCCCACTCATCCCTGATCTCCATTCGGACATTGAGCCATTGAATTTTAGATGTAACGGAATACCTTTTACAATCAGAGAAGCAGTTTCTAAGCAGTGTCACATGTGTCTCTGGTGTATAGGGCATTTTGAAGTGTTGTGGGCTGCTACGTGCTGTCAGATGTGGTGGTATCAGCTCCTCTGGTGATGGTGGGACCTGCCCAAAGAAAAGGATGCTTAGGAAGCCCTGAATTGGAGTATGGGTAACTTGGTCTAACCTGGAATTTTGAATATGTCTCACAGCATCGCTTTTATGTGCCCCAAAAGCAAAAGCTGCATTGCTGGCAAACTCAAGGGCATGAGCTGGCTGCATCAGCTTTAGACAGGCTTCTAGTCTGAAGGTTGCTTCAGGATCCTGACTAGGATGCTGCTACAGCATTGCAAAACTTTGCTTACAACATTTGGATTTTATTCCCATTTTGCATGGCAAAATTGAACATTAAAGTTTACAGCTTGTAACACAATGACACCCCCCCCCACATCTCTAGTAGGCTTCCAAGTGATTTGGTGCTTGATGGGCTCACCTGCTGGGCAGTTGGGTGAGGAATATTTGCCCCCCTCAGCCCCTGCCCTGGTGTCACTGGTGTCCCACTCGATGGGGAGAGCTTTGCCTTCAGTGCTCTCAGTCATGCCGTGGCTGCATTCCTGCCTGGGAGCTTTCTAACAAGCCTGCTGTTCTTTGAAATACTTGTCCTTATGAGCATGGAGGAGGCTGCAAATGGGTGAAGCACGGAACTGCTGCGTGCAGCATGCTGGCTGCGTGCGCCAGCACAGAAATTCATTATCAAAGTCATTAGATTTTGAATTAGAATTGTGGGTGTATGGAGTACAAAACACTTAATTTTCTGTCATTATTTCTCTCTAGTGGCTGTTGGGATATCAGCGATTAACAAGAGCTTGGAGAAGGGTGATTCACAGCCAATCCTTACGATACTGCAGTCCAAGTTTGGTTTACGAGTCATTTCAGAATGTGCTGAAACTTATTTCGAGAGCCTCTCAGAAGCCAAGAAGCTGAAAACTAAAGATGGTAAAAAAAAAAAAAATATTTCCTTGTCACTAAGGCAACTGGGAAACTACTATAGAAGGTTTACCTAAAAACATTGTAAATTGAGGGGCATGGTTGTTAATTTTTGAAATACACTGAGAAATGTTATAGTTGCCCAAATGCTCTTAACATGATGGTGAACTGTTGCATTCATTTTCCAGAGCACAGTGCATACAGAGAGAAACAAGTCCAGTTACTCCCAGAGTTTAGCTAAGATCAAACTAGCCTTTGAGAGAATTCAGGAAATCTTCTCTGTGACTATCAATAGACTAGTCCATCCTGCCAGAAAATCACATTATTCCCTGATTTTGTTTTTCTCTGTTAGCAGGCATAGGAAAGGGTTAGACTGCACACTTCAGACTTATGGGCTACTGTCAAAGATCAGGTTCTGCCAGACTGTTCACGGCCCATGTATCAACTCTGTGGTTTGCCAGAGCAACAGGTATCGGCAACATGAGTTTGCAGATGGCATTTTGCACAATTGACCTAATCAACTTTACTTTGGGGTTTATTGTCCATGAGGAAATGAAGTTTTTCCTGCTTTTCAGGATACAGTCTTGTTTATCAAAGCACTAAACAAGACAATGATGTAGACATAAGAAATCTGTGGTGGGAGCTAAGTGTCAGTAAGACCCAACATCTGGCCAGAAGATGACAGAAATATTTTCTTATAAGCAGTCTGTTACTTTTCTGAGAGATGTGGCATACACTGCTTCAGCAGTAAGCTCAGAAACATTACTTGCCAAGTTGGGTAAGTTGACAGTGGATTTATACAAACCTCACAGATGTTTTGTTCTAGAAGAATGATACTGCTCCATGCAATAAAATATTATAAAAACATTCTTATTACAAACTGGGCCAAGATATACAGTGAGTTTTCATGTAAAATGCCTCTGTAGCAAATGCAGAGATGAGGAGTGGATAGGGAGAGCTGTAACTTATCAGAGTAACAGGACAAAAATGTGTGATAACAACAGCATATGTTCCTTTCAGATTCTGATGAAAGCCCATGGATTAAACTTGTAATGAAAAATATGTATGATTACTACTACAACGTTGAGACCGAGAAAGGTACCTGTGTTGCCCCTGAAGGAATTATACCAAAAAAATTTTGGTTAACTGGTGAAGAAATCCTGGTAGGTGGCTAAAATATTTGCTTTGATTGCAAATAAATGAAGTATAAACACTTCAGGGATAACTAGCAAGACATGACAATATCAAGGGAAGAAGCTGTGCTGGGTGCATTTGAAGATCATTTTAGTTCAGTATCTGCTTCTGACAATAGCAGTATCTCTGTCTAAGAGGACAGTAATAGTGCAGCCTTCTGTTTTTTGTACAGCGGTGATTTAGGCACTCCCTAATGAGACGTTACAGCATCGTTTTTGATAGCCATCAATAGATACTTTTGGATGAAAGTCTGATTACTTTTTACACTTTTATAATTTTTTTGGTCTTCAAATTGTTCTATGACAAGGAATTTAATGATGCATTTGGGGGCAAGTGGAAACACTTTTTTATGGTTAATCATCTGACATCATTCCTGTATCTCTAAATACAATAAGATGTGTGAAACGTAAACCCCCTTGCTGTGGAGGCTTTGTATTAGCATGAAATACATCTTCAGTAAATCATTCAAGCAGATTTTTTTCATTTTGATGCAATCCAGTCAGGTTATAGGTTTACTCTGCTACATAAACAGCTCAAGTCACAATGTAGGTCTTCCAGAAATTCTAACTGCAATATTCAAGTGTGTTTCTACATGCAGTAATACAGTAAGCAGCAGCTCTAGATGGCTGACTTCTACAAAAATCGTAGAAGTATTAAGAAGGCAGAACTCTGAATCCTAAGGTATAAGAAATCCTTCTTTCTCAAAATAGCATGTCAGGCTTAAAAGGAATAGTTACCTCTCATGAAAACTAGTGGTAGAAAAGTACCATTCACACTGATTAAAATACTGGGGTAAGTTGGAGGATATTATATGTGATGAACATAAACCATACAGATAGAGAGAATACAGACCAGATTCTAGACTGGTTTTGTCCTGAGGTTTTTTTTTTTTCTAGTTCCTTTTAAATGACCTTTTTCCTGTGATCTCTTAACAGAACATTGTTGGGCAAGTCACAGCAGATTACAATCGCAAGCAGCTGTGGCTTGCTAATGAAACTCTGATTGTTCAGCTGCAAGCCCAAGCAAGGGGATTCTTAGTCAGAAAGAATTATCAGGAGAGAAAAGCATACCTCCGAAACCAGGAACCATCTGCCATCAAAATACAGGTATTGTACTAGAACAAGAAAGTAATCTGGCTTGGGTTGCCTTCTGCACGTGACAGATTAAGTTGCTGATGACTGCTGACAAAATTCTCAACTTAATCTGTTCTCATTAGCAGCAATTCGAACTTCAACTCCTGTAAATGTGTTCCTCTCCTAGTTGGAATAATCATGCCTTTAAGCAGCAAACCTCCCATTTTCAGAGAATAGATCATATCCACCTGCAGTCTAAACTACTTCAATGACAAAAGTTCAAATATATAGCCTTGGCTCTATTGAGGTGTTCAAGTCTTGCATGGTATAGCTAGCTACATACAGGACAAAGCCAGAAGATTTGTTGAGTATCAACGCAAAAATTCCTTGGCAAAGCGTGACTTGAGAAATACATTCCTTTCTAGAGTATGCAAACTTGGAAGTGGTTTCCCTCTGCTCCATGAAGTCATAACTAGGTAGGGAGTGGCAGCCAACCTGGTATTCCAGGCTCTGGCACTATTACTTGGATGTCTTCAGTTTGCTGAACACCAAAAGAAGCATAAAGGAAACATTTCTGTGTGCTGAGACAGTGAATGCTGACAAATGCATGCATGCTGGCAATAAATTGTGAAATAGCCACCTGTTGTGAGAAACAATTTATTCAACTCCTGAAAATCAATCAGCCAACCACCCATCTCAAAGTTACAAAGAAGTGTACAACCAATTATTTTCGTATCTATAGCAACTTCATAATTCATGATGATAAATACTAGTAGCTGTTCTCCAGACCGTGTTTTCGCTTTCCTGCATGGTGTCTGGCCTTGGTAAAGGAATGCACTGCTATTCAAGGAATTCAGGGTCTATGAACAGGTTTGAAAGTGTGGAGAAGTTTAGGTAAATTAAGTTATTTTCTGATAGTTTTCTATGAGCATTGAAAGAGAAACAGGTTGTGAAAAGCCAAGAAGTGGAAGACACGACTGATATCAATGGCTGGATAGAGACAAAATACGAAGTATTGTAAAGGTTGAGAACAGCTGTATTATCTGTAATGTCGAGGTCCTTGCCAAGAGTTTGCTTTTGAACTATGACAGAGAGCTGAATGAAGGAACTAGGAGGTTGTCATCTGTGGTACAAGGTGGTAATTCTGAATGTCTCAGGAAAACCAGAGACTTGCAAAGGAGGCCAGGACAAGAACAATGGGTCAGGCCTCCTTAAAAATATGAGCAAGCTCACTCCTAGGCTAATTATCAAGATAATTAGTTAGTATAATGGCAGTTTTTCTGTGTAGGATAAACACTGTTAGTGCTTTTAGTGTGTATTTACATAGACTTGAGTAAATATTAGTCTCTTATTAGTAATAATGGTCTCCTGCTTATAGGCTTTCTGGAAAGGATTCAAACAAAGGAAAAGCTATGTTGACAGATTAAAGATGCTTCAAGGCAATGTTGCTGCTGTTATAAAGGTAAGATTCCTCTGTGCTTCTGGTTCTGAGTGTGCCTCATCCCTTGACTTGGTCCTCTGCTGCCTGTGAATCTGAGGCTAGTGGCAGAAAATGAATAGATTTGTGCTCCAGACATCTCCATGGTGTTGAAAGCTAATTGACAGCTTTAGTAAACAGAATTCAAGCACACAGCTTTCAAGAAGCTTTCTATCAGGCTTTACTGAGCTTGTGTGGCTTATATTTCCCTATACCTCCCTTTCCATAAGACTAAATTAGAAAACATTAAGCCTGACAGTGTTGCCATTTCAATAGACACTGTCAAATATGGCTGAGAAAATGTTTGTTTATCTCAGATTGCAGATGAAATATTGATCTTCTGTCTCTCTAAGGGAGGCTTACTTTCAAATGACGGCTTAGATTTGAAAGTATAAATGACTTCTAAAGATATTGCTACACACAAGTAGCCCTGAATTCAACTTCCTGTTTTAGTTAAAGTCCTTCTATTTGGTCACTGAACTGTAGGATCCCATTGGTACAATCACCCCAAAACTGCAAGAACAGTATGCCTAGGACTGTCAGAAACAAGTTTATAACACATGAACTTGGACACACATACAAACGATTTGTGCAGTGTCTATAAAGTTTTAATTTGATTTTCAGATTCAGTCATGGGTCAAAATGTGGCTAGCAAGGAAAGCCTACAGGAAGCGGCTGCAATACTTCAAGGATCATGTAAGTCCTTTTTCTACATTTTGAATGTAGAGCGGTAAAACAGGGTAATATGACAGCACGTACATTGGGAATCTCAGCAATGTGCAGGTTCTTCAGTATGCTTGTAAATAGAAATGTCTTAAATCAATTATTTTCTTGATATTTGTGCTTTCCAGATTGAAGAAGTTGTGAAGATACAAGCATTTCTCAGAGCAAACAAAGCCAGGGAGGATTACAGAACTCTCAGTAAGTAGTAGTAGTTAATTATTGTGTATTTGGAGAGAAGTATGTTACTATGAGTCAATTTTTAAAAAATTTTCATCCAGGTTTTCTTAGTTTCCTATTCTCCTTCAAAAGCAAGTAAAAGTAGTTGTAAACCAGTTGGTTTTCATCTATACTATTTTACATTTATATAGCTGTACTTGGACAGTATGACAAACATTCAGTTCTTGCCCTAAGTGACATAACTTTCTCTCTTTGCAGTTCAGACTTTTTCCACACTAATCAGTTTTATGAGGGTTTTACATGTGTTCAGTGTTGTTAACTAACAAGCCTATTTACTTCAACTATAGCCGGTGCTGAAAATCCACCCTTGCCTGTTCTGCGCAAATTTGCCTACCTTTTGGACCAAAGTGACTTAGATTTTCAAGAAGAACTAGAAGTGACAAGATTAAGGGAAGAAGTTGTAACAAAAATTCGATCCAATCAACAGCTGGAGAAGGACTTGAATTTAATGGATATAAAGATTGGACTGCTGGTGAAAAACAGAATCACTCTTCAGGTCAGCAGGCTGTGTTCAGATTCCCTTAGTAGCATGCACTGATCATTTCAATGTGTTCAGGGAGCTCAGGATTTAAGAATTACAAAACAATTGAGGTTGGAGGTGACCTCCGGAAGTCATCTGGTTGAACTATCCTGCTTAAGGAGGGGAACCTGCACAGGTCCCTGTCCAGATGGTTTTTGAGTATCTACAAGGAGAGAGGCTCCAGAGCCTTTGGGCAACCTGTGCCAGTATTTGACAGGTTGCTCTGTTGTCCCAAGTGGTATGTCTGTTTGCCACTGAATATCATTCTTTGTTTTGCTACTTTGGACAATAGTAATTGCTTGGCAGATTTTAAGTGTCTTTTCTGTGGTAGAATAGAATAGTCCTCTGACAGTATTTGAGATCTTACTCATTAACTAGAGGGTGAATGAGTCTATACATGAGATCAGGTTTCTCCAACAGTCATTGTTGTCAAGCAATACTGGTGGCAAGATAAAGATGTTCAAAAGATCAGTTAAAGAATAGAGTAGCAAAATATACTAAGGTGCCAATAAATGTCCTTGTAGGAACATTTAAAATAGTTGGAGAAGTGTTAAGTTAATTTTTGTCTTTTTTATGAATATATTATCTAAACTTTTGATCATTGTCTGCAGGATGTGGTATTACACAGCAAGAAACTTAATAAAAAGAGCAAAAATCAGCTGGAAGAGCTGGTTATGGTTGACAAACAGGGTATCAAAGGCTTAAGCAAAGAAAGAAGAAAAAAACTGGAGGCTTATCAACATTTGTTCTACCTTTTACAGGTAAGTCTTAAGGTACAAATTAACATGACAGCAAATTGCTAAATAAATAGGGGAGTATATTTCTTACTTTATTTTAGCATTTACAATAGTTTGTAGATTATGAAAAGATTTCGAAAGTATTATAGTATATAGATCACAGTAAAATACTATTTTCAACTTCTAATATTTCCTGTAATGGAGAAAATGCTTGCCGTCTGTAAATCATGAAAGAAATATAGCTGTTTGATTCTTAAGAACAACTTCAGGCCATAATGAAACAAAAGGGAAATATCTTCTTCCATATCTTTCAGTTCACATGAATTACCATTACTTTTACCCGTCATTGTATGTGTTGGAAGGGAAACTGTCTGCTAAACAGCATGTAGTACATCTGTTCTTGTGTTCTTTTTGTTAATATCACCAAAGATTTTCTAGAAGTTTATATCTTCCAAGACAGATACCCTCTGTGGGGGTGGTTTGTCTTGGAAAATAGTGTTCAGATTTGTTTGTTTTTCTAGACTAATCCCACATATCTGGCGAAGCTGATTTTCCAAATGCCTCAGAACAAATCAACCAAGTTTATGGATACAGTCATCTTCACTCTGTACAACTATGCCTCCAATCAACGAGAAGAATATCTGCTTCTCAAACTTTTTAAAACTGCTCTAGAAGAGGAGATAAAGTATGTGCTTTTACTACAAGACTCAGTTAACTTGTCAAACAGTTCAATATAATCTTCATACCTAGAAGAATTTAATGGTTACATATTTAATTGTTGTAAAACTATGTATATATGCCACTGGAGAAATTTGTTTTCAGGGTGATTATTTGTTTCTTATTTTTTTGTTTCTTATTTATTTCCAATCCAGAAAAATCTTACTATGATGCAGAGTATTTTTTATGATAGTCACTTGTAAATATAAATGCTAGTGTTTCTTGCTTTTGTGATTAGGAGTTTAAGGATGAGTATGTAAATGTGTATTCTGAAAGTGGAGAGTTAGAAGCTTATCCTGAATAAATGAAACCTTATTTTATGCACTTAACAGGTATTTGGGCTCAGAACAGACATATTTTAGTACTCACTCACTATGCTGTGTTCCAGGGACATATATTAACTCATATTAGCATTCAGAGAGTAACCATTAGACTCCTCTATAAGACAAGATTATAAGAAATAGACTGCATAAACATGTTTCAACATGCAAACATGATACTTTCAAAGGAGAAGATTTTGAAAAAAATGCTTAAAAACCTGGATAACGGCATACATAAGTTCTCAGAACTGTTCTGTTGTTGCTACAGTTCTAAGGTAGACCAGATACAGGATATTGTCACTGGCAACCCCACCGTCATTAAGATGGTCGTCAGCTTCAACCGAGGTGCTCGGGGACAGAACACTCTGCGCCAGCTCCTGGCACCAGTGGTGAAGGAGATCATGGAGGACAAATCCCTCATAATCAACACTAGTCCTGTGGATGTGTACAAGTCATGGGTAAATCAGCTAGAAATGCAGACTGGTGAGGCCAGGTGAGTGAGGAAGCTGGATGTATTCTACCATCTCTTGAATACTTAAGGGATCCCTCAGTTCAGTTCCCCATTTTCTTTTCTGGCAAACAGTGTTTGAAAGCATCCCCCTTTCCCACATCTTCTGGTCCCACAGTGACAGGTTTCTTGGGGATAAGTGCTTGAAATATTGTACAAAAGGATCACTTTTCCTGGCCATGAACTTCAAAAGTCGTTTACTTCTTCATCTTTACACATGTAGTAAGCCATGCCATGTGGAGGAATTTTAAACCTTTTGTTCAGTTTTTATTTTAACTTGGTAGTAGTGTCCTGTCCTTCTGAGGAACTATGGATTGGGACTTCTAAAATCCCTGTTTTAAATTAGGAACCCTCTCCTGGAATAAAGAGAAGGCACATGATATCATGTGCAACTCTGCCCAAATGAAATGCGCCCTTCAAATAAAGCAAGCTAAGGCACCTAAAACTTCTATTACTTTGCAAACTTGAACTGTATATTTGTCATGTCTGTTTTTTTCTGTTCACTGATGACCCCTATGAAGACAATTAAAAAAAAAAAAAAAAGAATTTTATCCTTAAATATATTTAGCATAGTTTAACGTCTGTTTGCTTCACAGTAAATTGCCATATGATGTTACCACAGAACAAGCATTAACGCACACAGAAGTGGTCACTAAACTGGAATCATCGATTCAGAGCTTGCGAGCAGTAACTGACAAAGTTCTCACGTCCATATTCTCATCTCTCAATATGATGCCGTAAGTGCTGAGTGAGGACTTTCGCGGCTTCAGTTCATGTGAACAGTGAAGTTTCATGCAAACCTCAGCAACGGTGATCCTTTCAAATTACGTGGCTTGATACATGCCATTCAAATGACTCCCCCGACAGAGGGAGTGGTTTCCCCACTTCTACTCTGCTGTAGTCTTGTGGATGTCTCTCTATACTTGGAAATGCTCATATTTCCATTATCATCTCATTTTGTGTTTGAAGTGGTGGAAGAAAGAGCCAATACCTTGATTTGTTTGTATCTATGATTTGTTTGTGTTTCATTTAAGTCTTTCAATTGTTTTCCTTTTTATCTGTTCCACATGTAGTTATGGAATGAGATACATAGCCAAAGTTCTGAAGAGCTCACTCCATGAGAAATTCCCAGATGCAACAGAAGATGAACTATTAAAGGTAGACTTCCAAGGGCAAACTGCCAGAAGCATGTTCTTCTACAGTCAAAGGGAATTTTTGTTGATATTATCATTCTAAGGAACTGAGAACACCAGGCTTTATTGAAGGAATCTGGCATTACTCAGGTTGCAAAGGCATGGTGGAAGGGGAGGAGAAGGGTTGCAACCTACTTCTCTTAATTTGGGTACTCAGCAATTGCTAGTGACAATGCTTAATCTGTTTTGGATAGTCAGATCAAAAATACTTCTTAGCAGGTTAGAATTTATTTGAATAATCTTTTTTGGTTTTGTTCCCCCACCAGCAATCCTTTCATGAAGAACACTGTTTTTTTTGTGTTTTTTTTTTTTTTTCTCTCATATCTTGAAGTTAACAGTCACATATTGGAGTGAGAGGAGGAAAAAAAAAAGTTATACTTTAAAGACAAAGAGGCAGAGCTCTTAAAACAAATTACAAGTAGATTGTTTCATTGAATTACACTCATTTAAGATAGTTGTAAAAGTGGAAATGAGGCTTAGGCTGAAAAGTGAAGTGTGAGTGATAAGCACAGTACTGGCATAGTGACCACCTCAAGCCTGTTGTAGTCATGGTGCCTCTTAAGAGGGCCTGGGGACTGGCTTCATGAGCCAACCGCCCACTGAGAGACTGGAAACTTTCAAAGTAGAACTATTTCCATTTCATTAAATAGAATTTTCAATTTTGCTTTTATTAGTGTTTAATTAAATGGTTCTAAAATTACAAGATATTCATTGCAACGGGAGTTTCCTATTAACCTTCCAAAAGTTACTGTTCAGTGTCTTAAAAAATTAAATAAAATTCTCAGTATCTATTCTGAGTACTTCACGCTCCTCAGCTGAAAAATTTAATTCTGCTTTTGTATCTTAGCAATGCATTGGAAATTCTTGCAGGCAGCATTTCTGTAGTAAT
>VXAV01002389.1:0-36184 GCA_013399715.1 Alectura lathami | reverse complement strand
AAAAAAAAAAAAAAAAAAAAGAAAAGAAACACCACTACATAACTTAGTGTGTTCCAACAGCACCATCCGTTTTTACTCACAGACCGGGTTATTTGTGCACAGGACCGGGCTGTGCTGCAGGGCTGGAGAGAGTTACGTGTCCATTGCCAACACGTGGTGAAGCCACCAAGAATGGCTCACTGCTAACAGAATTGACATTTTTTGTGTTGTTAGAGAAACCAACTGCTTCCATCTGGGCACAAGCCAGCTGCCACCAGCCTTCATGGCTGCACAATAGCAGGGCCAGAAAGGTGTCCCAAGAGGAGACCACACAGAACTGAACACTGGCCTTGGCTGTGCAAAGCCTCCATCCACTGCTGACACTGAGCAGCCAGTATTTTTCCCTGAAACTCAAACATTTTGCATAGTATACAAAGCAGTATGCATGAAAATACATGCAAATGTAAGCATGTCCAAATTACAGCCCTTTAACGTGGGAAAACAGCATGGAAAAATGCAAAAGAGGAGAGAGGAGCTGCATATGGTCTCAACCCCTGGTCAGGTTAACAGGTAGGTGAGGCACACACAGAGCGGAGACCACGAAGACGCACCAGCAGGTTCTGGTCTCCCCTCACGCACTCCAGAGCAAAAGTAAATCAATGTATATTAGCTGGGAGCTAGCAGCAGCAGCCAGACTCTGAGCATCCCTGCAGGTGCCCCAGTAGGCGAAAGTAAGAAATATGTGCGCTTCTCAGTAAGGGATAAATGGCTCTAACTTGTCCTCAGAGAGCCCTCCTATGTATCAGCGTCACTATTCTCCTGATAGACGCTCATTTCTTGCAGCATAGTGTCATAAATATGGGTAACTTTCACATCGCAGCTCCCCAGTGGCCATCATTTTAAATCCTGAATCACTGGTGCTCTTCAAAGCCTAGTTAAATTAATAGAAGGGTGAAAGAAGGTTTTGTTTCGAATCCTTAAAACCTGTGGATCTGGAGTACGACAGACATGCTCCCCCCATCCTGCCATGCTCTTTGGGGCTGTGACGGCAAAACATAATCAGGAAAAGCCTGAATCTTCAAATCGTATTTACCTGTCAGAAACTGGGCAGCAAATGGCTAGACCGAGCCCGCGTTGCGGGGGTCATTTTTTCTGAGACAGCAAAACCGGGTCAGTACTGGAGAACAGAATTCCTCCCTCATGGTAAGAGGGGTGCTCACCCCAAAGGAGACAGCTCGAGCAAAAAGGGGCTCAGCCTGGCACGCTGCCGGCTCATACCAGCTCGTGTGGAACCACAGTTCAGGCAAGCCATTGCGGATTCTGCTTATCCCTTGGTAAAATAAAGATAATTACACTCCTTTCACTTGATTCTCTTAAAATTCAGCTTCACAACCACTCCCAACAAGGACACCTGCTGTGATTCTTGCAACCAAAGCAACAATTACTGTATTTGTATAACTATGTGACATATTAAACGTTATTATGAAGTGACAGCTTCACACCCCAGCCATGGGCACTGTGCCTGTGTATTTCTAACAGTCAGCTATGTCACTTAACAGCTACTAAACCATTGGATATATTTATTAAAAGGCACCAAGCAATTCACATTTAATTACTTCATTAAAAAAAAAAAAAATAGAAGAAGCAGTGGAGGAAGAGTTAAATACTGTACTAAAAGGAAGAAGCTACAACTAATCACAATTAAGAGGAAGTCCCAGGCTATTTAAATGCTACAATCCAATTATATCAGGTAAAATGAATTACTCCTTTAATGCTGACTTTATATGAAGATACCTTCTTATTGCTCTCATTAATAATCATCAGACATCATTTTAGCCCATATTGGCTGCAATAACATTTCTATTAGCATCATACTGTACCAGGGCTGACAATTAAAATAAAAAATAAATCAAACCCAGAACTGAATAAATGTAATTATAGTTCAGAAAAGAGCTTTTATGACTATTTGATTAGTCAACTGAACAGTACTTATCTTNATACATTACTTGAGAAGCACCAACTAAAATGGACTTAATAGGGCCGCGCACCATCAGAACATGTGGAACTACAGGAGACGCTAACTAAAGAAAACTGCTACTGAGGACACAAACAATCAGCCTCCCTCGGTTGTTCTCCCCTGGACTCCATGCACCATTTGGTGCCTGGAACTCTTATAATGGAAAAAAATTGCGTGCTAAGTAATACAGCACAAGAATATCCATCATTAACAGCACTGCCATGGCCCGGCTGGAGAGGTCTATCCATAAACACCAACGGGAGCAGCAAACGGTTTTGGCTCAGAGGATTTCCATGGGATGTAAATAAGGGCCGCAGCGCCAGGAGCCCTGGCACACAGTGCCCAGCCACAGCCTCCAACAGGAACCAACCTCTTCTATCCGAAGACCGACAGTGCTTGCAAAGCACCCGGCCTGGCTGCTCCAGAAAGGTGACAGCTTACTGTGGGCAGAGAGCAAACGGCCGTGGCAGCTTACCTGCAGCAGCGCATGGAGCGCTGCCAGCCGAACTATGCTCAAAGGGACGCATGCATGGCTGGAAACTTATGAAACAAATATGCATCATTATCAAATTTTCTACAGGAACATGCAGGAATTTTACTTCCAGCCTTGAATGTTTGATGCTGACAATTTGAGAGTAACTCATTTACACAACAAAACACGCAAAACTCTTCTTTTCCTTTTCTTGAAGGGGGAAAACTATTTTGATAAGAGTTCCTATATATTCAAATTTTCCATCTTACACTGAAAACTCATATCTTAAACTCCTTCTAAACTTCAAGAGTTTTATACTTCAGCTAGAAATCTAATCCTCATTGCTGCAGAAGACATCACAACAATTATATTCTCATATTCTCATCTTTTATACCAAGACATCTTTACTAAAACCACATTTTAAAGTAAAGTTCCACTCTCCCTCAGGGATAAAAGAAACAATAACTTCAGTTGTAGAAAGAAGCATTTGCAATTTTCTTTTCTGAAAAGCTACCAGGCAAAAAAACGAATCCACAACCGAACTATAAAAGTTTCATGTTAACTGCATTTCCAGGGAGCTAAAGTACAATTCAGTATAAGCAGATGTTATAATATTGTCATAAGAATTCACCATCAATAGACAAGAAGTACTTTTATAGGATGCTGCTAGCAGGCTGTACAGTCACCCTGTTCCCACAGGTCTTTCAGTGGGAATTGGGCATCACAACCCACCTACAGCTCTCACAGCCCTCCTCTCATCATGAGACCCAGCAGCGAGAGGCACTTATCTGCCACACATGGCGTTCACCTCATTGAAGCCAAGCAGTTCCATAATGAAAACCCTAGTAGAAGTATCTATGCCGCAAAAAGATGACAGGCAGATCTCGCCTGAACACCTTGGACCCGTACCTGCCTTGGACAGAAGATCTCTTCATTCAGGCATTCCCAGATTAAAGCTTTGCCAAAGCCACTCTTCTACCCGGCAGGCAGCACTGCAGGTGAAGGACAGACTGAAGCACCATTACTGCTGGGGCCTGTGTGCGTGCAGCACCCCTGAACCTGCATCTGCACATGATCGAGAAGGAACAGGGAGACAGAGGCAGTAGCTCAGGATTTGTCCAAAAAAGCTGCAGTGCTTCAGACACCAGGGCTGCTACAGAACCACAGTGCCGTCCCCTGTCCCCTCTGGGTCCCTCTGAAAATCCCAGGCTGGACCTACTTTTTTCGGTCCAGAACAGATAGCAGTGTCTTTGGTTTCAATGCTCCACTGCCTTGGTTTGCCCAGAACTTTGCATTACTGTTTCATTCAGAAAGATCCAAAGTCCCATGAAGAGCCCCAAGCTCTCTATGATACAAATACAAGTGATAAATACCCAACACACTAATTTCTGGACTACTCATGCATTGATTTTTAACATCTCTAGACAATTTGGTTTGTATTCTACTGTTCTTCGTGTCTTCTAAACTAAAAAAAAAAATAATAATAATAATAATAATTAATTTCAATATAGAGAATTCTTTAAATCCTTTCAGCTTTGACTGTTGATTATTTTATAAAGCCACAGAGAACAGTTTACAAGGAACCAAGTGGGTAATCATTATTCCCCATCAGCAACGAGCTGTGACTTGTGTAAATTGTATAATAAATTAGGTATTTTGAGATAAATGAATTTACAATAAACAATCACGGACTGAAAAGATCTACTTCTTGTCTCCAAAGGCACAAGCTCTGGTTAAAATCAGCCACAGGTAGTTAAGTGATTATAAACTGTAAAAATAAATCAACCTGATATAATTGCTCCAAGGAAAAAATTACCAACATATTTAAAATTTCAGCAGTGCACCTTTTCCCATATCCATTTGGCATTATCTAATTACCTTCACATTTCATTTCCATCAATGATATGACCTGTATTTTCCTTTTATAACTGTCAGGGAGGGGGTGGGAGGGTGGAGTGAAGGACCACAGTGATAAATCAGCCTCACCATTAGGACCGAAATGGCTCATCGCTGCAGCTCTAAATCCAGGATTTATAAAGATGTCTAGGCCATATAGCACACTTGTGGACACCATAATAAATTCATGAGCACATTGCCAAGGCAAACTACTTCATTATGTGGCAGGCTGCTAGCCATTAATCTAGCAGAGAGAGATTCCTGGGAAACTGAGACTGCTTGGAAATTTATGCAGGCCTAAAGTTACCCATTTCATTATGGATTTAATCTGCTCTTTCTGCCAGAGTGCATGAAAGGTTTTTACAGTTTAGATCAAGTGCTTGTAACTCCCTATTTTATATTATTTCTTCAACAATAATGTCCTAATTTTCTTCTCAAAAACTATTCAAACTGAATGCCTTCACGCTTGCCTTCCTCTAATATTACACTAGATAAAATATTTATACAATCAATTGACAAAGAGCAATTTTTTCCCTTAAATGTTCCATTAACATGTAAATTTTCATATGATCTTTATCTCATAGGCAAAATGTGCTCCGCAATGCCCACCTTCTTCCAGGCAGTTAACCCTTTTGTTGGCTGTAAAGAATCCAGATCAAAACAGACTCAGTGGCCTCATTTCTAAAGCCCCTAAAGAGGTCCTGTCTTTAAATTACTATTCACTGAAAGGAGATGTAGCTCCTAAAGTAATTTGCTTTCCTTTTTTGGTGGCTCATTCTCTCCCTCTCATACACATGCACAAGCAGACAGACAGATATGCATTTTAACTCCAATTCCTATAACTAATGTATTTCAAATCACCATTTCCAACTCCATAAAGACTTTAATACAATGTCACTAATAATGTAGAATATTCCAGATGATGCTGTGACTCTGACACATAGAATTAGATTAATGAGACCAACTATAAAAATATTTTATGCTGAACTGAGTAACTGGAGATTACCATCTTCTGTAAATAAAGATTTCTTCATGTTCCTGGTAGCCCTGTTAATTTATGGCCATGCTACTAAGCGAGAAACTGAGGCCAAAATGTTTTCAGTCATTTGATTAATATGACGACTCATAATGAGAAGACCAAAACCAGAAGCTGGAATAGTAAACGTGTGCAGAAAATTTCCTAGTATTCCGTTCTCTTTTATGTTCAGTGTTCCTTACTGTTAGCTCACTATAACTCCACATCATGCACTAGGGAACACACTCCAGTGCCTTGCGGGAAAGGGGTCTAAAAGGTTACATTTGCATGTTAGGGTGGTTCTCATTACATACCTAAAGCTAATTTTGTCAGATCCTTTGAAAATATGATGGCAAACACCCTCTGTGTCATTCTTATCAATCCTGGTAACCTAAGTGTACACAAGATCCACTGCTTAATAAATTCATCATCAGCTGAGGGCCAACCTACTGCCATGATTTTAATAATACAACTTTATCTTCTACAACGATCTTAAAAGATTGCTTTGGAGCAAGAAAACACATGAGAAGTAACATATGTCATGTCTTCCTCTTACTAACACCTTTCCCTTGTCTTGGGTTAGAAAAGTGGCAGGTTGTCTTGCCCACTTCAGTAAAACAATTTTTCCCCCGTCAGAAGTGTCTGGGTTATAGCACAATTACATATCCCATACTGAACAGGTGCATTTTGGTGATGACTTATCTCCTAGTACTTCAGATGTGCAGACTTCTTATCCACACTAAAGTATATCTCTGATAAGATTTAGCATCCTTGGGATAAAACTTACATTTAGAATGGAAAACCTGTGGGCCACCTAAATGAAAAAAAAAACCAAACAACACATAAACAGAACAAACAAAAAAACCCCACAGAACTGTTCCTTTCCTTAGCAGATGAACTCAACCCTACAGTGAAGAAGGAATACCAGATCCAGTGTTTACACCTACTAAAGGGAAACTATCTTCTATACAATTCATTATTCTACTACCAAAGAGGATACTGACCACAAAAGGTGAGTGATCTCCACATCACAGTGCGAAAACGTTCCCGTGCAGCGATGGAGGCTCAGATTCCATAGCTCTTCACATCTCTCTGGCTTGCAGAGACATCACAGTCCACCTGAGCTGGGTTCTCATGCCCGTGATGATCTGCGTATTCCATTTACTTTCTCTTTCCCCCAGGTCTTGTGCCTGTTTTTCTCTAACAATAGAGGAGACATCTTCGACACGGGGACCAACTCTGTTAACTCTGATATGAAACTCTTGTATGGAGTTAAACTGACCATTAAAATCATATAAGTCAGTGTTAATCAGTTAATGACTACGCTTAAGTGAGGAAAGCAAGATGTCTTTCACATAGCTACCCTCAATGTGAACAGAAAAATCCTTAGAAACTGGCTGCACGGCCCTTAACTGTGGTCTACTACACCACCAATCCCAACATCACCGCACTGGTATTTCACAGACTTTTGCAGCTGCAGTTTGTTTGGACACTTCAGACCTCCAAGAACAGTCAAGATCATCTCCAAATGTCACTAGAGGTACCCCTGGCACTGCTGACATGACAGCAGACATATTTTAGGAATGAACAATCATGGCATTCTCCTCAGAGAAGAAGATTACTTTCTGCACGGCGGTCAGATCTCTCTCCATCTAATCAATCTACCTTGTGCCTTGGGAAACAGATTGTATAAGCAACTGGGAGGCATCAAACCTGAAGGAAATGACCCCTCAGATCCTCACTGCTGCAAAAATAGAGCTACAAGAAGCACACCGGAGAGCTCCCTCCTGCAGATAACCGCTCGGGAGAGAAACAGTCTGAGAAGTTAAATTTTGAAGAGCTAACGAGCTCTGTATAATTGGATGAAGTAACTTCTGAAATAGGTTCTAATGGAAGACAAGGGTTCTCAAAGTTTATGGAGAGCACTTTGCCACGGGAAAAATGTTAAAAAGAAATCACTCCAGTGACTTTGCTCTCACTTCACTGAAGACAACCCATGGCACCACTAAGTTTCTAGGTATCTCTGTCTTTCACCACTTCCTTACATTTTCTCTTTTATTTATATATTTTTTAATAGGCATTTTCTAATATGCCCTGTCATGGGGGGTGGGGGGATTTGGTTATTTTTTGTCGTGTTTGCTTTGGTTTTAAGTATAGCTTTTACTTTACTGAGGCAGGCACTAAGGCCTAGATTCAAGAATATAGGCCATGACCTGACATCCAGCCCAAATCCAGGAGCTTCCCGGTTCACTTCAGCTAAATTTGAGTGTCCACATGAAGTAAACAGCAAGAACACCCTGCAGCTCCCTGAAACACACCCAGTAGCCAGTAGCTCCTCACATCTCTCCAGGCTCCAGCAGCCCCCAGGCCAGCTGGGCCGTGCTGTCCCCTTCAGCCAGGATCTCACCAGAGTGCACTGGCACACCTTCTGCGGCCACAAACCACCAAGATCGCCTTGGGTGCGACTGCTCAAGCATTTCAAAAGATCTCAGAAACTTCAAGCTCAAGTTAAATAGAAAGGTTTCTTACAACAGTAGTAATTCTCATCTTCAGTACTTTTATGGCTTTGGGCCTAGGCTGCTGCAAAACCCTGTAAGGCTGTGTTCTTTTTGGATACTCTAAGCAAACAAGCAACCAATTCTCCACACCCTCTGTTTTTCAAGACTTTGTATGTATCTGGCTATGCAATAGAAATAAATTTCTACCAGAAAGCTGAACAAAATCCAAGGTTTTAGCTAAATTCAATCCATTTAGGCCAATGCAAATACAGGAAATATAATACAGCTTAGCAGTGTAAAAGCATATAAAACCTACAAAATATTTCTGGAGGCAGCGATCCATGCCAAAACGCCAAGAATAATATGTCCAGTAATACACACACCAATTTTTTATGTAGACAACACAACCCACAAGAGCCACATTTGTATATCTAAATTGGTATCACCACTACTGTCAGTCCAGAGCACAAAGGAGATTAGTTAGAAGATATGACATATGTATACATCAACAGTGAATTACATCCCAGCAGAGTGAAGTGCTTGGCAATAAGATATGCTTGAAGACAGCCAACTCGATAAAAAACACGGGCCCAGATAGCCAGGGTCATGAAAGATTTCTTCAGCCTTGCAACTCGATGAACATACCAGTCGTAATCAGAGTGCTGCCTTCGTTAGACGACTCATTAAACAGAGGGCCTAGACCTGGAGCGCTCTTTCAAGCATCCAACAGCCTGACAGGCTTAAGTAGATAATCGGCTGGATTACTATTTATTTACCATTTTGGCTCACACCTACCTCGTCCCTCACCTGCCCGTTAGCTGGTACCGCCTTCGTGCCCCTGTGCAAGATGAGAAGTACATTCTTAGTGCTTGCCTGCACCATGCTGAGTGCACTCATGATTTCTGTGGTCAGGGTGACATTCTTTCAGCCAATACTTCACAGAGGAAGTTTAACCAAACCCCTCCGACAGAGCAAGACGGTCTGAAATGCATGAGCCCAGCATTTTGGGGAGCTGCAGGCCTTGGCTGCGGCACCCGCAGAGCTGCGGGCTCAGACCCTGTAGTACCTGCGCGAGGAACATGAGCTGGGTTGGTGCTGATTAGTACTGTTATTTTCTTTGTTACACATTGAATTACAAAAGAACTGTGGCCAATAAAATAAAATACAAGCAAAGGACATGTACTTTTAAAACAAATAATCTAAGCCAGGTTGAAGTAGTTTTCAGACAGCAGCATTGTAATTGCAGTTATTCCATCTAAACTGTTCCAAGCTGCCAAAAAGCCATTTGCAGAGACACATTTCACACAGAAAGAGATGTGGTAAAGTTCCTCTTTCCACAAGCCCTATCATCTAGCAAGAAGTGACTCTGAGCAGCTCCACAGCAAAGGTACCTCAGGCATTGCTGGTCTAGTCTGTGCAAACTTTGGAGAAAAAAGAGTAGATGATCCGAGCTCCAGGCTGAAAGCTGCCAACGCTTTCTTACCAGGGGGCAGAAACCCATATGGGCTTAAATACTTCATGTTCAATGAGAGCTATGCCTTTAAACTGTTGGCACAACTGGCCCTTCAGGTTGCTGAAGTTAAACTACATTGGCATTGCCAGCAAGCAGCAGCAGCATGTGCCAAGGAGTCGCTCCCTGAGAAGGCACATGCAAGCAGCAACACCAGCAGGAGTGAGGCCACTGAATGGATGTGACACTACAAAGGAGAGTAATAAGGCTAGAAAGAATGATTTCTCCCGTAATTCCAGGTAATTCCTGGAACTGAAGAAACAACTGAGCATATGAAATAGATGTATGAAATGTGATTGAACAGCATTACCGTGCTACAAAGCTCGCACGCCAAAGGGATTTGAAATTTGCACCAGCATCTGGTCTTGTGCAAAACAGCATGACTACGCTATGGCAAATCCTCCTGAGTACTTGGTCTCTTGCATTTAAATCCGAATGGTCAATACATAATCATTTACCTTCTGTTGTTCATATTAATGCTAAAGAGAAATACTTTCTCCAAAATATCTTTGAAAATGCAAGAAGAATCTCATTTAAAGGGCCAGAATTTAGTCCATAAAAATGTTCAGGTGTCTAAGACAATGCAAGTTGAGTAAGAACACATACTAAAAGGACTGTCACCCTCCTGCCTTCGCAATACCTGGTGTATATTTTCATCATATTTCTTGATATTTGGTAATCTGATAATCAATAGTAAATGTAAGATTAACCTTGGTAAATTTAGTATTATCCAATTTTGATCATGCATTTGGATTTGAAAGACTCCACGTTCCCAAACTCACCCCTGAAATAGTCCTATTTTGCTTTTGATACCGTAGTTCCTTATAGCAGAGAGATTTGCATTCAGCAAAGTAAATAAAAGATATTGATATGCTCAGCTGGGGATCTGGATGCTCGGGGCAGGGTTCCTAACAGAACTGCACTACCTCTACATGCAACCCAAAACATCTGCCCCTGTTGTGACAAGGGCAGCATCCTGGAGTAACAGCCAACAGGTTAACCCTGCAGGAATGCTCCACAAACTTCACCGGGAAAAGTAAGAGAAGACAGTTAAAGTTACTGGGTTCATTAGCATTAAAATATATAGCAAAGCAGACAAAGGTCTAAAAATTGAGGAAATAAATACTATTTATATTTTAACATATTTATAGTAGTAAAAATACTAAACATACACCTCCTTTGTTATAACTGAGATTTAAAGAAATTTTCTGTCCTGCCAGTGGAAAAGACTTACTCTACCTAGGAGGCAGCAATGCTGCCACACATATTACTAGCGTATCACATTTTGCTGCAGACAGCTCATGAGGGAATCCTTAAACGCACTTATCAGAGCACTAGTTGGAATCTTTTGCATAAAATTACTACCTGTACTCAGATCTATCCCGATCACAGCCTAGCAAATTTGTTAGAAAGAATGAAGGCCCGATCCTTCAGCACTGACATTTTTCAGTGTGCTGTGCTCAGGGAGAGCACAGTTAGGTTCTCCCTGCTACCACGTTTTCTTTTCAGTTGCATCAGAGACCCTGGAAAGAGCCTTCCCGAAGTCATACAGGGAAAACCGCCAGGAACGCACCAGCCCACAAACATCCTTTTTGCTCCATAAATGCTTTCCGTGGCAAACAACCCAGGGCATCACCACCAGCAAGGTCTGCGGATGCTCCTCTCCCCACTGCCGCTTCCCAGGTGAGGTTCTTGCGCCGTGCTTGGAAGGCCCCGGATGGTGCCGTGGCTGCATTCCCTTTTCCAAGGCCACAGTGCCAGGAATCAACGACATGTGAAATGCTCCCTCCCTGCAGGTTTTCCTGCTCAAACATCTTCTAAATAAATAAATAATTGAAGACAGCGGCACGCAGCGCATTCCAGCCCCAAATTCCCGGAGCAGCTCAGGTCCTTAAACTGAATAATTTGCCTCAGCTTGCGTATTGCAAAACCCATTCAGCAAAAGATTATGGGCCTTTAAGTGCCATCCAGGCCTGAAATATGACTCTAGGGCTTTAGGATGTCAGAATTGAGAATTGCTGGTGAATATTCTGTTCTGGCAGTACTAAAACTCCTGTTATTTAGCAACATGGAAGCAGGCAAATGGGGGCAGGGGAGAGAGACAATCTGACAGAAGGGAAAGACTATAACTTAGCAGAAACAGAGGTGCAGTTTTCATATGTGGCCACATTAATTCTTTATGGAATAAAATGCATTTGTGAATCAAAAAGCGGATGCAGATTTATATTCCTACTTAAATCTGCCAAAGGCGAGTAAATGAATACTGAGAGCTCACTTTAGTTCAGGAAACAATTTATGAGAATACATGGGTGGGTGCAGGTACTCTACGTGAGTCTGAAGGGGAATTAGCAGCCGCTTCTGCTCCTCATAACGAAGAATAAATAGGCTAAACTGAAAATTAGCAGCACCTCATTAAATGTAAAACCATCCACATATATAGCAGCTAGGACTCAATCTTTAAAAAATTCAGAAGGTGCAGTGTAACATGAAAGCCAAAGGAGCTTTTGTCTTTCCATCACAAATTATTTAGGCTTAGACAGTGGCATCAAGCCAAAGCTCAGAGACCAAGCACTCTGAGCCACTCTCCCTGTTGCAAGTTGCTTTCTGACTTCAGTTCTCTTCAGCACTTCATAACCTCGGCCCCACACACCAAGTCCTCAACTCCCTTCACCCCAGCACAAGCTCACATCCCTACCAAGGAGCCCTTGTCCTGCAGGCTCTGCTTGGGTCCAGACAGTGCTTATAGACCCTAGGAAAGCCAAGAAGCACCCAAGAAAGTTGGTGCAATGCCTTTGAGGCTGTTCCTGTAACCACTCATCACCAGAGCTCAGCTCAGGACCTGTAAATGCATCCATACCCCCAACAGGAACCATTTTCCATGGGTTTTGTAAGTGTAAACGTTAGTTTGGTGCCAAGAAGTCTGCAAGGATCTGCAGCTTCCAGTCTAACTCTCACATATCTTCTGTTTCCTAGATGTTCAGGCCAGAATTACTTACAAGCTACTGGTGGAGCAGCTTGAGTTCAGAGCCATGCAGCAACAGCACCAGCACGCATGCAGTTTTAACGGGCTGGAGTCAGAACTTCTGCTCGAGCTCCCCCCTGTTCCTTTTCAGATAGGTGGTAGACAAGGAAAACCAAAGCAGAGGCAAAGGGTGGCCAGTCCTCCTTCAGGGCTTGACAAGTGCAAATCTGTATTAAGCACACTGCTCAGCTTCCCTTCTGCCTATGAACCACACTTTTTGAACTCGTGTCTGGGATTACCGGACTTCGCAGCACAGTTGATATCCTGCATACATATCCCTAATGAACAGTGGGTTTAATGGGTTTGTTGAATTATTGGTGTATTGATTATGCTGATACTATTGACCTTCAGAGGATAAATTTCATTTTTCATTATCATTAAGTCTTAATGTTAATAAGGTTAATAAAAGGAATAACAAGTCTAACAAAAACAAAATACCACCAACAGTTCCATAGCTGTCTCTCCTCCATACAAAATACAACATAAGCATTCTGGTTACCAAGGTTTTTCCCTATGCCCTTGGAGTCTGTCTGTTTGTAAGAGGATCTTTATCACAGAGATGTTTTACAAGTGACTTTTTGGGGAATGAAACAATTGCATTTCTACATTAAAAATTCCAAATTTGAACACTGTCTTACCTATCTGAAAGGTAAGAGGGTGAAAAAAAAAAGAAGGTAATTAGGGGGAATGGACAAAAACGTAAAAGAGGGGAGGTTTAGGTTGGACATCAGGAAGAAATTCTTCCCTGAGAGAGTGGTGAGGCGCTGGAACAGGCTGCCCAGGGAAGCTGTGGATCCCCCGTCCCTGGATGTGTCCAAGGCCAGGCTGGATGGGCTCCTGGGCAGTCTGATGTAGTGAGCTAGTGGCTGGCAGCCCTGTCCACTGCAGGGGGGTGGAACTAGATGATCTCTGAGGTCCCTTCCAACCCAAGCCATTCTATGATCCTATGAAAGTAGGTGACTGGTTTCAAG
Organism: Alectura lathami; assembly: GCA_013399715.1. Classification (NCBI taxonomy): domain Eukaryota; kingdom Metazoa; phylum Chordata; class Aves; order Galliformes; family Megapodiidae; genus Alectura; species Alectura lathami. The sequence continues at coordinate 22,804 of VXAV01002389.1, read as the reverse complement.
TTACTGTTTTTTTGTTTTGTTTTGTTTTTTTCTGTTTAAGCTGTTTATAAATGAGGGTATTTTCCTCAGTTTAAGTTTAAGCTCCTTTATCCACCACAGTTTCCATAAAGGAGTGGCGCAACCTTCAATGTTCCGATTTTGGAGTCTCCAGCCTAATGGTTACTCATGGGTTGGGCTTCAGCAGTCTGCGAATACACGCTTCTACTGTAAGGCCCATTTTCGGGGATGTCTCAGTTTGGGGTTAGGAACTAAAACACCCAGATTACTGTCAGGTTTGACACTCCAGACCTCCTAGGTATTTTGTGTTCAGGTCACAAGGGCATCATACCCAGTCAGAAATTAGACATAACCTGCCAGTCTCTATCAGTAAGGCATTTGCCGAGCCCAACCTTCAATCTACGGTGAGCGCCAGAGGAAGGGCAGTGCCAGGAGAGTCATCTCTCGTACTATTTACTGTCTCATTTAGGTTTTTCTGGGAGAAGCAATATCCAATCACTTTGCTTAGATTATGAGACTGGATGGGAGTCACAACACAAAATGACTCTTGATACACCCACAATTATTAAGCGATTTATTCAGAAAAGACAGAAATACACACAACTATCAAGAAAACCTAAGGTAGAGGATGTGTTAGGGTTTTCATCCAATATTAAATTAATCTTCATAAGAGAACCAGTAACTCTTAGTTTTATATGCTTATAAACAAGAAAGTCATTACATTGGCTCAGTTCTGACTGGATATTAAATTCAACCAGAGAAGATAAGGTCTTTTTCTCAACTTTCTGTATTACTGTTGTTTTGAGTTTCCTTTCAACCTCTACAATAGGCTTTTAAGAAGATTGGTTTTTGACATTATTTCCTGACACTGATGCATCAAAGCAGTTAACCCAGGAGGAGCATCAAGGGAAAGGCACATCTTACAACTCCCCTAGTCATTAGCAACATCCTCAGGTGACAGAGAAAGCCGAAGCAGTGTCAGCTCCCTTGTGGAGCAGATCCAAGGCATGCGAGTGAAATACCAGGCCGAGGCTGGTGTTTTATTGGGATAGGAGCAGGGGAGAATTAGACGTGAAAAATACAAGCTACCATCAAAACCACCTCACCCTTTAGTAACTGTTGGAAGTAGTAGATACAAGGAGCAAGGTGACAGAGTACAAATGCCTTCGCTAACAGGCTGTAAAACGAGGCTGAGAGCCAGGGATTCACATTGCAGCGGGCGGAAAGTTTCTCTCTACTCCAAAGACATCTTCATTACATGGCTTCATGCTGCATTAACAGCACATGTCTAAACAGACATGATCAGGAGAATCAGAGTAACTTAAAACCATCCCTTACAAAAAACATATGTAAAAACTTTCATAGCTTTCTACTTTAGAAGTAAATATTTCAGTTTAAAGAAATAGGGATAGATACTTAGGGTTTGAACTTCCAAATATTTAGAGATATAACCTTACTGAGCGCTGTGTTTAATGTTATTGAAGTCACCTACCGTAATGTAAACACACCCAGCTGCCTGAGTGTTTGCAGGATGAGACCCTTCACTCACTAGGTTCATAAATACGAAGGCCAGCAGGGACCATTACAGTCTGGGCTGACCTGCATAAAACAGGCCTTCAAATTTCAGATGTAATATAATTAGGGTTCTCAGGTTTAACTGATAACAGCAGCGAATACCCCACGGAGACTTTAAAAATGTGTCAGGCAAATTTACACATAGAAGGTATGCTTTGATGTGTGTCACTGAACATCACCAGAGCTCAGCTCATTCATGCCCAGAAGTTCAAGTTTCGTTGCGATTTTATTTTTAAAGCTATTCCTGACAGCCTTCCTGCTCCTGCTGCGGGGAAAGCTGCAAGGACTGTTTATTGTTCTTGTCTTTTCTTAATATTTTTAAGCCCCTCTCCAGGCAATGGCCTAAGATATTTTTCTCTTTGTTATTTTCTTGCTGGGAATGACTGTGGATGCGGTGCCTGAGGGTGCTGCAGGCTCTCCGAGGACAGAAACTGACATAGCAGTTTTATTTTTTAACCCTCACCAATGCCGACAGCCTCAATTACGTTGTTTTTCTCCATTTTAATTACTTATAGCTAAGTGGGCTAGAAAAATAAAAGCCCTCCAATGAACCCTTGCTAAGATATTTCACTTTTTATTAGTATTTAAACTACCGAATCACTTGTACCATCACTCAAATTGGCTGTGCTTTATTTTTCTCCCCTGTGAAAAAAGTTATTCCTCAATAATCATTAGTGCCATCAAATCACAATTCCATGGAGAGTCAGATCAGATGAATACCACTGAACACAAACAAAATTGTAAGAGATGAACGGCAAGCTGCCTTAGACTTGCTGGGGTTTCTGTATTTCACCTATTTTTGTTTATTTGCCTGTTTTCAGGTATTAATTTACCAAGACCGAAATGATAGTGCTTTGTGGTAATTCTAAGGCAGACTGAGGCTTCCTTAAAGAATCAATGTTATTTTGTTTCTAAAGTACACGCTCCTTCTTCCATAGTGCTATTACCGATGTGCAGCTGTGAAACCAAAACCAACTCACGCCCTGTGCTGGCAGAGGCCAAACCCCAGCCCGAGCAGTGCCCAGCAGCACAAAGACACCCAACACCGTTCTGCGGGGGAATGGGTTCATGCAGCACCGAAGGGCACGTGTGACACTGGGTAGGTGACGTATGCGATAGCAACACGAGACACGAGACACGTGTTTCCAGAGTGGAGGCGCTGTGGGCAGGAATGGGGAAGCTGGAACAGGGAGCTGAAAGCAGCAAAACCATGTGAGGCATATTAGTTCCCAGCCATTAAATATTCATGGCTGTGGGCTGGCATTCATGAATTTGGCTCGGATCAAGCTGTCCTGACTGCATTCAGACTTCTAGCCAAACATCACTACAGCTAAACATTTCCCTAAATATTACGTGATTTATTTAAGGAGATGTTTGCAAAGTGATCCAGTTACTGAGACTTCATGTATCATATTGCAGCTTTAAAAACTTGGCACCCTCCCTTCTCCCCCCAAATTTGCCCTGGTTATGAACTCCAGAAAGTGTGGTTTATGGTGGCACTGCTGAGACACGGCCTCAATTAGGCTACAGTGGAGCTGTCAGGTGCTGCAGCCAATTACCTAAAATGTAAATGTTTTAAGAAAGGCAGCACTTTTTGTCAGGACCAAAATGATTTCCAGCCTCCAGTTCATTGTTTCAGAACCAGAGGCACATAACTCAGAGAAACATTAAGCGTACAGTAAAAACATCACATGTTGATTTACACAGATTGTATTGGCCAATACTACCAGTGCAGTATTTACCTTAATCAATATTAAAAGATCACACCAGTGATTTAAATGTTGAGTTGTCTCAAATCAGTCAATATTTTCATTCATAAGCATATGAGTATCTGAGCTGCTCACTTTTCCTACCAGCTTCATTCACTGGGGGAAGAACACTCCTACCAAACGTCATCTGACCACCAATTACAATTAAGAGTCCATTTTCAACGTAATGTTCCAAACATTAACCTATGCATACCGCCACCTGTGTAAGCTCTACATACAGAAGTGTTCTTGGGAATCACTGCTACAGGTTAGACCCATGCAGTGGGTATTAATGATGGACTTGCACAGAAGTTGCAACAGGTTACCCAAACCCAGTTGCTTCCAGACCGCTGGTGAGTGAAGATTTCCATCGTTTAACCAGATTCACATCTCCAACACCACAGCAATGATAAGATTCAGTGTCAGGGCTGCAGTGACTCATCTGAAGCACACCTTCACCCTTCCTTTGGGCCAAGCTCCATGCAAGTCATTGCTTTCTATCAGTCCTGTTTCTGTAATGCTTTCCCTTCACTCTCAGTGCTACCCAAGTCAGCGGTCATCAAGACTACAAAAATTTTCTACGAAAAAGAACATATTTAAGTTCACTTAGGCTGTAACATTTTTAATTCTAAATCTGATCAGCACATTGCAGCCACAGTTGCTGCACTGGACTATGACAACTATAAACGCACCACTTAAGTGTTGGAGTTACGTTGCTATTATTTACAAGTACTTAACAGGTAAATTTTTCTTTTCTACAGAGAAGTATCTGCTTACTTTATGCACCTTCATATATTTTCAAACATAACCACAATATACGGGCATACGGTAACAAACTGAGAAAATAATTTTTAATAGAATTTCTTGTAATTTCTTGCAAGTGTGGCCAAAGCTTTAGCTCTTTTTTCCTGATGGTCTGCATACACAACTGGATGCCTGAGTAACAGACGTAGTTCCTGTGGCCACTGCACAGAACCACAGCTGACTCACCACTGGGAATTTAAAGCTATTGTACTAAACTCCCTATCCCCCCAAATGCCCACACTTTGCTTGGACACCTATTTAAAGCTACCTGTTTCTGCTCTCGCAGAAGTTTACCCAAGGTAGACATGAACTGAACAAGCTACTTTCAACACAACCAATTAGTTTCTTCCACTCTTAACTAGCACAGAACAACATTAAGCCTATTTTTTGTGAATATTGAATCCTGTTACTCCCACTGATGTTCCCATGAACAATTAACTTGGCCTGTCGAACAACAAAATATTCCCAAATACTTTGCAGCCCATATGCTTCACAGACATGGAGTCTCTGCCATTTCAGGCTCTCTTCAGGGTTCAGCCTTATACTCCTGTCTCACAGGCAGACACTGCCTTGGGCCATGAGGGCTCTCCATGCCTTCCAGCTTGGGCTGCACGCTGGAGTTTCACTGCCTTGGCAAGTACACTCTTTTTAGAAGAACTCAGAAAAATGAGATCTCTTCTGCCTTTTCACCCTAGCTTGGCCTTATTGGTGGTTTTTGTTGTTGTTTTTCTCAGTATTATTGGATTTCAGGCTCTCAGCCTGACCAGGAATATCTTGCCAGGCAGTACCAGGAAAATTGCTCAGTCAAACACCCTTATAGCATTCAAGGAAGGCTGGGGGTTGGTGGGGGGCGAGCAAAACAAACGAACAAAAAGAACAAGGAATACTTAATGTCCCAATGTTATTGCCAAGATGCCACACTGAAATGCTGGTTCCTCCTGGAGCTCCAGCAAGACAGGGAGCCATTGCCTCTGAAAACATTTACTGGTGAATCTCACCTTGGAGTTGGCGACAGGACCCAAGCAGGGAACTGAAACTTAAACACAACTGTCTGGGACGATAAAACAACTTTTTAGAAGGGTTAGATATTGTGTACATCTAAATAACACCGTACCACATTTCTTATAAAGGAAGCCACACTCCCCTCCTTGTGCAAGCTCACTCATGACCTGTAAACCACAGGGACTGAATCCACACTTTCTGCTGGCTGGGTTCATTTGCTTGTTGTTTCTAACGGCCAAGAAGCAGCTTCCTTACAGTACTAGCGCTGAGCCATGCAGCCTTCCTCCTCAGACCTCCTCTCTTTGTGCTACTTGTTCTCCTGGAGTGTTTTACACCACTCAGGAGCACTGCAGCAGCAGCACAGGACGAGCCAGCATCCACATGCCCTGCCTGACACCCAGGCACTAATGGCACAAAACCCACCCTGTAATTGGAGCTCCTGGAAGTGGTGTGGATCTGACATGAGTATTAGATTGTGGAACTGCCCCCTTAAACTACTTCTTCATCTACTTCAACAAAGCTCCTTATTTTCCCTTGGTTTAACGGACTGTTACGCACAGTAGCTCTCAGATACATTAGCCTGTGAGCGAGGGGAGAGAGGACTTATAAATCACCAGGATGGATTTCTCTGCAGGTCATTTACATGGGCAAGGGAAGCACGCTCCTTATTGTCCTGAAGAGAACACAACAGCAATGTCCCATAAATCTTCAGAATGTTTGTTTATGAATCAACTTCTAACTTCAACTGATTTTACAACTGTAAAATGAAAACTATTCATATTTAATGGCATTAACTCTTGTAAAGGCAAGATTTACTTATACATAAATTAGAGTATCCTTTCACTTTGCATCGCATTACCTGCAAATAAAGAGACTTTCCTGCTCCAATGCTGTGTAGCAGCAAGGACTGAAAATATCATCTACTTATTACAGACAGAAGCTGTATATATTATACAGCATACACAGCAACACAAATTCTGGCCCAAATCTCAGCAAGTCTTTCAGTTTCGTTTTCATAGAGAAAATTGGGGTCTTCCTGCTTTTAGTGAGTAAATTCAGCCGGATCTCCTTGCCAGAGATTTGCCACTTAAATATCTTTTGATCTTTCCTCACTTTTGAGCTAAAAGCAGAAAAATCATCCAGATTTAGCAAAGCACACACCAAGAAAAACTAAATCACAGTTTAACTGGGTGCCTATGGTAGATACTTGGCAACACACCGACAAATCTGAGGTCTGAATCTTCAACATCTATACACATGATGAAATCATTCTGCCAGCAGCATGGAGTGAAAAGTGGCTATAAAATGCTCCCATATCACAAAGGTAATAGCTCACAGCACAGCAGGTACTAAATCCAGCATTAACTACTTATTGCACAGGGGGGAGCAGGCTAAAAATACCTTTTAAAGAGAAACAGCACGTTCCCAGCCCCATACTGGGGCATGGCTGCAAGTCAGCTCACTACTATGGTTCCAAGACAATCAGATAGCAATGGGATGAAGTAAGCCAGCCCCAATCATAAGGAGTAACCTCAAAAGCGGTTTTGAGAAGAGAGGGGATAGGAGATAACCTCAGGTAATCTTCAAGTTGGACTGGGAAGAACATTCCTTCCCCTTCAGCACAGAGGGAAACACACTACAGTGCAGGCACCTGAGTTGGGTGGAAGGATGCATTCACGCTAGGGTGCGCACAGGGATGCTCTCTCCTTGACTTGGACCCCGTTCCTGCCCAGACTCAGCCACATGCTTGTGATTAGACATTGGAAGCAATCCCTTCTGACCTCAGCGAAGCTATGCCATGTGCAAATCTTTGAGGCAAGGCTGTGATCTGTTTGCTGGCACGCTCATCTCATTCCTGGAGATGTGGGAGTGGGAACTAGGAGACTGGGAAAGGACAATTAAAATTCTCATAGTCAAAAGGTCTACTTTGTTGTTCGGAATTGCTGTAATTACTGTGGAAACATCTTAGATGAATAAAAGCCAGCCCCACTCCAACTGGCTCTCCCAAGCTGAGGCCAATGCTCCTGGCGTGCTCTGAGCACCAAGCCCCGCTCGCTGGAGCACCGCAAGCCTAGGGACATGGCTTCAGCTGTGCATATCCTGCTGCTGCTGCTGCCCCAGGTTAGAGGAGATGGACTTGGTCTCCAGACAGAAGATCCCTTGATACGAATAATATATGTGCACCCGTTTATAGCAGGTGCTTAATCTGTGAGGGCTTTTTTTTGGCCAGTGGAAATTCTATCACATTCTTTCTTCCTTGTCATCGTTATAATACTTTTAAATGTTGTTTTTCTTTCCCCCATTAAAAGGAACACATTTCTCAGAAACAGTAGTGGGCTGTTCTGGCTATAAAACAAGTTTGCACAGACACGTAACACGTTGAGCCGCAAGACACGACAGAGCGTGTTTTATGGGGCAATTAATACTTGCCTCGGGAGCGCTGCGAGGTATGAAGCGCCGTCAAACACACCCTGGTGCATCCGAATGCAACTTGCAAAGCTGCATTTTGAGCCTTGGAAAACAATTCTGAATTAGTTGCTGATTCTTAACTTGCACCAGACCGGATAAAGAGCAGCGCCTTTCCCAGGAGCCATGCTCAGCGCAAGCAGCAGCACCAACAGCAGACCGGCCCCACCTTCCAACCCAGCTGCACTCCAAAAGTACCTCGGTACAGGGCAATATCCACCTGTCAGGAGCTCCAGCACCAAAACAACATGTAAACATCACAGCATAGAGCGGGGAAGCTGTAACAGAGCCCGACTGGCAGAGCGCAAGGACCTTGTTCCTCCCCACACGTATTATGTGAGAAGGACGAATGAAGCAATGAAGCAATGTCAGGTCTGCACAAGCAGCTCAGAGCTGGATCATCACCTGCTGTAAATTGGCACTATCCTACAAAGCTCATATTTACATCTATACCAAGGTCTTGGGCAGTCATGCCTACAGTCCTGGCCCCTACATGCTGGCGTTTCAGATTAAACCTCTAGAACTGTTTTAAAAAATAATAAAATAAAATAAATAAACTATTTTCTCTTGGATCTCATCTAGATTCATTTCTGCTAGTCCTATTTTTGAAATCTAGAGCTTTTTTGAAAAAATCATTTTAATACAAAGGTTCTTTAAAGTATTAGAAACAAATGTTAGAAGAAGGATTTTGATATGAGAAAACAAGCTACACTGTTTCCAACATCTCATCAGACACAAAGAATTTTTTTCTTCTGAAGGATGACCTGATGGGTGGGGGGGACAATACAGACATGTTAAAGCAGCAATCGGTCAACTTTTAAACTGGTAACTGTGGCTACAAGTCTTTCCCTAAGTTGGTATTTTAGCAAGGACCTTGTAGCTGAAGTGAAGGTGGTTTCCAACGTCGTTCTTTAACACTTTTCAGTGGCAGCAGTTTCTTCCCTGGTTGGAAGAATCTCCTACGGCACGCACTACTGCAAATGCTCTCATGCCAGAAGAAATAGATCCAAAGATGCAAAACCAAAAGAACTACATGTAAGAACGTGTTGTTTTTTTCTTTCATATTGGTTAAGTTGCTAATAAAATATCTTAGATTTTTTAAGGCTTCTTTGATAAGAAAAAAGGAAGACTGCTGAATTTCTTCATAGCTGCATTTGCAACTCAGTTTGCAAACTATGACATGTATCCAAACGCAATTCTGACCTGCTGTGCTGCATGCAAGTAAGCGTATGTCTGGTTAAGGTACAGGAAACCAAACAAAAAGTGAAAGTATATTTTACATTACCGTTTCAATCCATAAAAAAGGTGTACTTTTCCAAAGAGAATGAGGCGAGGGTTTGGAGACCTCAGCACCTTCCAGTTCTCACCATGGCACCAGTGGGCAGCCCTCCCAGGGCAGTCTCTCCCAAGACTGGCTGTCACTTCAGCACTAAATACCAGCACTGACCAGCTATTCTTACTTATTTCTGCTGAACTTCTCTTGATGGTTGAGACCTTTCCTTTAGAAAATGCACCAAGGGCAATATTACAGTGGCACAGGCAGAACCTAACTGTGGCAGAGCCTCTTGTGCTAAGTTCTATCAGTATCTATTTGATGATAGGATCCCAGAGATGTTTGCTTCTAGTCTTTTCAGTTTATTTAACCTATCTCCATCTTTATTTTATTTGGGGCCTGTATGCTGACCTCTACTAGGTAATAGCAAGGTTACAAAGATAATGAAAGCTCCCAAATACAGGTATTTATCTCCATTAATCTGCCAACACCGCTCACTAATCACGGTCACGTTAAATAGATGTCAGGGAATATCAATTTCTTTGATTGCTGAGATCCAATTAAATATAAAATGTAGGCATAACAATTACACTACTTTTACATAACAACTTAGCATCTCCATTCCTCCTGCATCCTATTCAACGTTTTCACACCTATTAGGGATGACACATTGTGTACTAAGGAGGTCAAAAACTTAAAGGAAACTGTCCAAAAGTCCAAGAGTACTGAAAACACTGGTGGCATTTGACATAATTTATAGTGCTAAAGAGCTAGGGACAGGAAAAGGTTGATGTAGTAATAACATTAGCAGGAACTATAGTCCATGCAAGGCAGTGCTAAATAAAGTGCCAATCAATAGCTCTTTTATTAGCAGGTACAATCAATGTACAGCAGGCAGGCCTGGCCAATTAAGCTTATCGACTGGCCGAAGAGTAGCAGGAAACATTCTTTCCTCAGTTTTGTTTTCCTTTCTGTAAGTGAGAAACGAGTTCCACTTTTATCACTGGATTCCCACCAAGGCATCTCCAGGAGTTCCTGTAGAGTGGAAACACTGACAAAAAGCAGGCTTGAGCTATCTTGGTATCCTTTAACCTAGGGTCAGCCACCAGAGCCAATGTAGTCAGGGGTCACTTACAAAGTAACTTTTTTTTTTCCTTGTGACTGTATGAAGTTATTCTGCATGAAGGGGAGAGAACTGCTAAGAGAAAAAGCACAGTCAACTAGCAAGGCTTAACCATTAACTGTTCCGAAAGATTCAAAGAAATTAAGTCTATTTGTTTCCAATTCATGTACACACGGTGTGAACTCAGTACACCTCCCAGCGTGGAACAACTTGAGTACCTTTCCCGGGGGAAAAGAAAACACCAAAGTTACAGCTTCAGGAAGGATGAAACCGCGCTTCAATCTCGCAGTGTAAAGACTGTTGAAAACAACGAGGGTTTCAATATTAAGCTCTGACTAACTGTGCAAATAGGATATTTATGCCCGATACCATCCTCTCTCCCTGCTCTGATCTCCTCTTCCTCCATTATCTCTTTCAAAAGGAAAAAGCTCGAAGACCCGATAAGATGCGGGTTCTCAGTGCGATCAGATAAACACTGTGCAGCGGTCACAAGGAAGGAAAACACACGGTAGGAACGAATGGCAAAGATTATGCTTTACGAAGAACGACATCCAAAATTAGCAGCCCTGATGCCGATCTCCCACTGGTGGAAACTGGCTGGGATTGCTGGGGCCTGGCCTCCCAGCAGGCAGCAGGCCGCTTCCAGCCCTACAGTCAGGCATGCTACATCAGTCTGCTCCTTCAGCTTGTTACTGGAAGTCAGCAAATGCAGCCTCGTTCCCCAGGTTTATATTCCTTAAGGTCTGGCGCGTTCAGAGCTTTAGTTATTGACACCTCAAAAAAGTTAGCGGGGAGGAAGGGCATTCTCAGCATGTTTGACCACAGGCAGACAGGCCCTGCAGGATAGGTCAGTTTTCAGCTTCATATCAAGCAGCTCCCCCAGCTGTATCCAATTCAGAAAATATTTCAGCAATCTGCAAAAGCTGCCTGAACTGTCAAACAATCCACTGCTAAAGCTACAGGGAAGTATCCCGCTTGTATTTATTCCATTTGCTGTTATTTGCTTGCAGATGGTTACATACAAGCCTAAAAAGAGCAAATCAAACAACTTTGCATCCACAAATCCAATCTTCCCTGCCGCAACTCAGAGCAACTCAGCCTGCACCCACTGCGACTGTGCTAGGTGCTGTGTGATCCTACTTTCGGCACACGGCCTCTGCTAAAATTCACCATAGGCACATGGACACAGGTTTTCATTCCCTAGACGAGCCAACCTGGTGGTAGCCCATTTTCACACAGTTTCATTCACCTGCCTTCATGGGGCATGAAATATCATCAACTCTTGGTCCACTGCAATATGACAGTGAAACACAAAGCGACTCAAAGCGGGAGACAAAACTGAGGCAGATATTTCTATTTTGCTTTTTATACCGCAGCTCACAGGAGGCTCTGGACAACAAGACAGCAGCTTACATGGAGAGCACTAACAGCCATAAGCAGTATAAAGCAGCTGGGTTTTTCAGAAGCATTTACCGCTCAGTCCGCTGGTTTAGCTTTTCAGGAGCTCACAGGCTGCACAGCTTCAAAAAGAAGAAATCTCTCTCTTGCTTTTGGTTGAAGAAATGACTTTAAAGCAGACTGAGAAACAGTCTCAGCTATTTCGTCCAAAATCTATCTTCAGTCCAGCGTGGCTACCAGGCTCAGAGATTTCAGTTTGTCTTTTGGATAGAGGCGGTTTGCTCTCGGATGTGCTTATACAGGTGACATCACGTTCTGCCCTGGAACAAGGGCCAGCTGACTGTCTCACGGCTTTAAGCGAAGCACAGACCAAATTCAGTGGAAGGTTTGTAGTCACTATTCAGCACATTCCTCAGCACAGCTTTACTTCAATGTTGAGCTGTGCAGAACAATGCACCACAATATGAATCCAGACACCTCCAATTTAAACATCACCTCTTTTACAGAGAACCAACACATTCTAAGATGCAGGACTACGTCTTCTCAATCAACACATTCAACCAGAACCTGTGACGTGAAAGCTGGACATGTGCTTGTCCCACTTGATTGCTCAGCAAAATGCAACTGAAATTTCTTCTTTATGAATCCATTTTGGTGGAGGAAAAACAGAACCAAGATGCCAGAGCTTCCCCTGGAGGCCCTCACGTGAGCACAGAAGTACTGCCCACGGTGGAGCTTCCAGCACTTTGTGGCTCCTCTCCCGTTGTGCTCGCTCCTGAACCATGCAACAGATGGCAGCAGTTGGTTTTTTAAAAGGTTTTTATTTTCTGATTTCAATTTTTCATGTGCCATTTGAATCTGGCACAACACCATTCTCTAACGAAGAGAAGACATCGCGTTAAGCCTAATTATCAACGGCTGAAACCTAGCAAGCAATCAATCATTTAGTGACATGCTCCTGCTTTCACTGATTTGAAAAAATATTATTTTGTGGCTATTGAAAAAAGAAGAACTGTCAGAGACAAAAACAGAACCACTTTCTCTGCAGCATATCAAAACATTAAGACTGTGGGGAGATGAGTGAAGAATGTTCATTTGTTTTTCCTGAAACCAAATCCAGCCCCTTGGCACGTGAGCCCGGAAGTCACGTAAGATGCCTTTTATTGTAAACAATCTTTCTGCCAAGGTTTGCATTATAATTAAGGCTGATTTGAACTGTCACAAAACTGACATTCCTAAACTACTTTTAAGAGTCAAAGTTCTATAGTTTTCTTTACTTTCTCCCCCCACTTTTTCCCTTTTTTTTTTTTTTTTTTATTTTACTGCCAGATAAGTGCTCCAGCAGCCACATTCCTGGGGAACACTGACATCCAGTGGAGAGCTGGGGTCATCCCCAGAGTCACCAAACTGGACCCCAAGTCAGCAGCTAGGGGAGCAGTGCCCCAGGAGACCCCCAGCCACAGGACATCAGCAGGGTGAACCGCACTGAGCCTCAGGAACAGCCCAAGTGACCTTGAGCTCCAAGTAGTATTTTACCTTCTAAATCCCCATCAAGGTGATCACATTTCTAGCTATGTTATTTCTAGCAGTTTACTTCTGAAGCTTGGATGTGGGTTTTCTCATTGTTTTGTTTGAGGAAATATTGAAAGAAAAACTGCTTGTACCCACCAATTAGCAAACACACCATGCTTGCCTCTGTTTTTTTCAGTGACACAGGATGACATGGCTCATGTGTTTGGACAGCATTGTATTTCAAATGATAATGGACAACCAGTGATTAACATTGTTTTTCTTGGGAGAAACAGAGCCTCTAAGGTCACTAGTGTTATCACCTAGCACAGAGGCATCTGATAGCAGCAGCCTGGCTCCAGCCACCATGTGGACGTGCCTGTGAGTTGGCTCAGACAAAACCTGCCTGCAGGCAAACATCAGACCTGGCTTGGTCTGGGAAACAGGTCAATGAAGCCTTCACTAAAGTGTGACCATCTCCTGCTCCTTGGTAACAGCACCACAGATGAGCTTCCTGAAGTTCTCATTTTAATGCACTGGTTTGTTAGGAGCACAACACTAAATGGCTACAAGAAGTACAGGGCTGGTAACACTGCCTCCAACCCAGAGAAAATGAAAGCCAGAAAAAGAGAACAGTTGTACTGCAAGCTAAAAAGCAAGAACTCTGTTCCACAAGGAAGCGTTTGAGGTTTCTAAGTGGGTTTTTCACTCCACATTGCACCCCAGTCCAAAGCTTCAAAACATTCCATCCCTCCATCCCCGGATGTGGCACATCCACCCCATCACAGCTGCAAGCCCAACCACAAGGCCAATCTGAGAGATTGCATCTCACAGGGAGAACCGGAACTCGGGATTCTCTCATCTCAGGGGACGCCCTCATGGCTGCTTTGAGACCCATCTCACTCTCTCCCCCTTAGCCTAGGCCTCACTTTCATTGGATAGATTCATTTTAATAAAGTTGTTTTATCATAACAGCATTTCCAGAGAAGTCTTTTATCAGAAGTTCCCAAGCAGCTCCAGGCAGCAGTATTGACCTTCTGACCAAGAACTAAGCCACACCATGCCATGCTTCACAGTATGTTTTCATAAGCCAACTCCAGAAGGTTATGGTGAAGTTCCTCTAGATTTGCACCAGTATAAATGATATCAAGTAGTGATGCATATTTCTTAGCTTGTTATGAGGGGGAGTCCATTGTAAAGGGACAATTAGCCTTTACATCCTACCCAGTGTGCACCAAACTGCATTCATCAGTGCCTTACTACCGGGAGCAACACCTTGGCATGGTCAAACTACTATCCCTCCTCTCTGCTTCAGAAGGACCTGAGTATTTGTTTTTATGTAAACAACAGCAGGGAGCAGAGATTCTGCCTTTGGAAGGATGCACCAAGAGCAGCGCTAAGGTGAGTCTGTGCCCACTTGCTTACTGCAGCTGGGACCAAGGACTACACCAAGCAGGCAACACTTGTCTACCAAAAGGAAAGGTCTGCTCCAAAGGTGAATGATTTACCTGTTTATTGCCAGGAGTGAAATAAGATTTATAAATCTCTCTAAAGTTCATGCTATTTCAATCTGTTTTTCAGAAGATTAGATAGATTGTAGTGCCATTAAATGAAGGGTTCCTTTTCCCCCCTCTACAAAAAGGGATGTTAACTCTGTCTGAAGGCAGGATCTCCTTACTGCCTGTAAGATTTTTTTGTTGCATAGGTTAACTAATGAAGAAACACTTTTAAAAAAGTTCTTACTGCGTCCTTCCAAAGGAAATAATAGGGAGTGACTCTTGTTACTACAGCTAGCAAACTGTGTGGTTTCTTTTATGAGCTAAATGAAAGGAACATGCAAAATAATCATTATGGATTTGTATGAAATTACTGGGTATGGAATGTAGTAAATCCCCAAACAAGCTTTAACTGTAGCTTGTAAGATATAATAATCAGGTAAAACTAGAAACTATCCTTTTGTAAGATACAGGAGAAACCTAATATTTTATCGGAAACCTTGATTTATGTTTAATAGCTCTGCTACCTACTAAAAAAGATCTTGTATTAGCAAATGGGTACAGATCCAGTCCATTAGCTTAGGACAACTGAAAAACTCAAGGGTTTTGTGAACTAATGCAATAAAATATCATTAAACACTGTAGCATGACAAGACAGACAGAAGGTTTGAGTTGAAAGTCAGGAGAAGTGTTTGAAATGAAGTAAAACGTACAATAGATATGTTTAGGTACATCTGGCTTACATTTGCAGTAGGTCGTCAGAGGACCTTAGTGTCTGTGATGTAAATGAATAACAGAGCCCTCAACAATTTAACTGTCATCAGTATAAATGCTTTAACTGGCACAGTAAAGCAAAGCTCTGGGCCTCTTTCTAAATCTCCATAAGCTCCTGGTCTGAATTATAAACTGGGGCTGCATTACCTGAAGATGAAAGCAGCCAGGTCAATTCACTTAAAACCAGAGAATTACCACGGCAAGGCTGTGATGGGCAGCACAACAGCACATGTGTGTGTGTGTGTGTGTGCAGCTGGGGTTTCCACATACAGCTTCATGAAGACGACAGGAGCATGTGACTGCCCAGGCATTCAGAATCCAGATTCAATGGGCCGATGGGAAGGAATTGTGTGTTCAGGAATGTTGACTCATTGAACAGTAAGGCCAAGGATAAAACCTCAGAATTAAGCCTCTGCTGAACATGGGAACACTATTTCAATGAACAAGTAACTCCTGTGCGATGTGCTTCAAGCCCATTGCTTGCAAACAGCTCCCAGTAGGCAGCACCATCATGCTTACAGCCAGGATGCGTCGGGCTGCACTGGCTCTGCCACTGGCTTTGAGGCTTGAATCACATCTTTTCTTCTCTCCTTACATATGTTCCTTCACTTGCCTTCCATCAGCCTTGAGAACATCAGATCCGGGGAGCAGGGGTTATTCCCAATGTGCTGAAGGTGTGCAGCACAGTATGGCTTCAGACCTGTGAGCCCACGGTAACCCATGTAACAGGGAGCACCCAAGCTTAACTCCCCTCCACTCACCTCACTTCGGCACTCACTTCAAGGCCAGTGATCCCACACAACTGCCCAATATCCAGAAGGATGAGAAAACTGATCCCAAGGCTCCTAAACCAAACAAAACTCAAATACTGCTGCTTTGTAGCTTGGCAAGTTGGAAACACTGAGGAGTTTGGTCAGGTAAGCAGGGGCAACCAGGCTCAGAAAGATGCAAAAGCGCAATGACCACGCTTACTGCAATGTGGCTAAGTGAGAGTATCATCACCTTGACTTTCTGGGCTTAAGGTGAAATTGCTTCCCTCCCCCCTTCAACCACTGCATAGGATGTTCTCCTTTACAATAAATTCCAAACAAATTAATGGATTCCAACATGCATCGTCAAATTTATATTTCCTCCTCCATAGAGTCCTACCCCTGTAAGTAATCCTTAAAATTCGTCATGAAGCTTTCAAAACAATTTATGCAAACAAACATCAAGCAGAGCTATTTGTATTGGCAGCACATTTCACTTAACAACCTACAACAAGGAACAGATGGTCAGAGCTCTGGAAACAGCTACAAAGAAAACAGTAGGAGCAAGTCCATCAGAAGCACTCCCCCCCCCCAATTTTGTGAAGATTACAGACTTGTTCTTGTTTATTTCTTTGATTAGGCTGTTATTTTATGTACTCATGAATCCTTCCCTCGTGTTTCATGGAAAAAATCCACCAGAAGCACATTCCCCAACTGCGCCTAGTTCACAGAAGCACTGTTTTACGAACCGACTATCTGTCCCTCACTGATCCAGCGCACTCTGAAGTGGCAGGGAAGGAGGTGAAACAACACGCAGATGTCATACAAAGGACTGACAAATTTAAGGTAAGCATCTTCACAATTCATACTTGTCTTTATCCCTTTGCCCAGCCCTTGGTCTCTGTATTACAGCAAGCAGCAGCTGATGAGCTGCACAGCCACATCCATCACACACCACCTGTACCACCACTGGTGCTGTAAGCAACAGGATTTTGAAAGAAATCAGAGGAATTTCATGGAAGTGAAGCAAAAGTGACCCTGATTCTATTTGTGATGGAACTGTAATGTTTCCCTTACCAAAAAAAGGTAATAGGAAAAAATACTGTTAGAAGTAGAAACACTACTCAATTGCACAGATATTTCTTAAAAGAAGGAAGTCTGTTCCTGATGGAAAGTAACCAGGCATTGCTCATTACTACCACCAACATTAAAATCACTGGCGGGTCTGCTGGTATCTGTGCTGAATTCACAGGCTCCTGTAAATCTATCTGCAGAAAGACTCTCCAGCCCTGGGCTTATTTGGAACAGCATTAGGGACAGTGACACACTCCAAGCTCAGCACACAAACACCCTCACTGCCACGCCTCAGGCAAATTCACGCCCTGACACCACACGGGCATTGCCATGGGCTGTGAGGGAAAAAGGGATGAAAACGAGGACATCCTCCACTCCCAGAGAGACAATCATGACATTCTGAAGTAACAAAAATCTTCCTGAAGGGCATTAACCTGGGTGGGAATAGAGGTCAGTTTTGTAAGGGTTTGGCTTTGAGAACTGAAACCACGTTAAACCTTGGTGGAGCAAAATCAGGGGGCAAAGCAGACCAGCCTGACAGCTTAATAGGACCTGTGGGCATCACAGTAGAATAAACTTAGTTCGACACACCATGTAATTTCTGTTCCACTAACAGCATGAAAGCAGTTGGATATCAGGATGACTGCAAAGCTGTTTTCACTGGCTGCCTTGATGGCCCACGTTGCCAGTCCTTGCATACTCTGTGTTGCTTGTGCTGTACCACGTAATAGCGGAGACTCCTCAGGAGCAAACCCAGTGCCCCAGAACAGCTTTCTGCCTTCCACAGAGCCACAGATCCAAGCTTTCTTCTTAGAGCGAACTACAACTGGATGCAGCAGCAAAAGCCCATGCAGCCAATGTGAATATCTTCAAACGCAGCATCTCCCAATGCTTGTCTGGCTGCAGGAAAACAAACTGACACATGATAAAGCCAAACTAGCAGTGCTGCTGAGCTAACGGTGTCTCAGGGAAAACAGCTGGAGCAGAGGATCTGGACAAGCTTTGTCATGTAGGCATTGCTCACAGTTTTTACTTGTAAACATGGAAAGTAAACATGAAAGTTGACTTTTCAGGACTCAAGCTGTCTGAGTGTATTTTAAACCGATTTGAGCATAGGTACAACTCCAGGTTCATGATCTGACCTGTAACACGATATCCAAACCCCACCATCAGTCTGAAGTTCACTTCAGCTTTCTTCATTTGGAGGATTACAGTGAAACATTTCCCCAAGATGTCACTTCTCGCAGCTAATGGCATGTGACAAAGCACTCTCACTTTTACAATCTAAAGGTGCAGGCACTTTGGCCTCTCCCCAGAGCAGAAAGGTGCAGGGCAACACTAGGAGCCTGACAGCTGGGGCTGTGCTACTGCCCATGACTTTCTTCCTAGGGTGCACAGACAGTGATGCAAAGTCACAAGATGAAGAACCAAGGCACAAGGAGAAGCAGATGCCCAACTCCTCCTAAGTGTTGTGGGGCAGGAACAGCTCTCTGGGGGGCAGCTGCCCCACACCAGTGCTACCCAAAGCCCTGTAACACAACTGCTGGTTCAGAGTACTGGAGCCAGAACTATTCTCAAATGCAGTTTAAAAAAAGAAAAAAACTAGGATGCTTGTTATTAAGCTTCGAGTTTCCTTCTAGGGGAAAAATGCCGTTTCAGCTGAATTTGGTGGAATTACAGGAGCTGATTAGGTTAACTGCTGACTGTGTTTCCTGGAGGGCATCTGAGACCATGCCCTGACCCAAATTATTTAATCTTGATCCAGGCTTGAACCATTTAATTTTGAGCTCCACAGCTCCAGGAAACAAAGGTAACAGGGCCTTGATAGCAGCTTTCAAGCTGGGGAGCTGGCAAGGGCAGCATGACCCAAAGCAAAGGGCTGTGTGGGGCAACAAATCTTGACAGAATGAGCTGCAGAGGGAGGGGATGGGGGTTTAGTGTCAGCTTGGTACCAGCTGGCTACTTTGCACAAATGTTGCTTCAGTCAGGAGTTTAGCTTCAGGACCCAAGTGAAATTTCTGCCCAAAATTAAGAGAAGCAGCAAAGGAGCCACTTGCTGAGCTCCCAGCCCAAGGCAGGGACTGGCACCACAGTTTTGCCCCGCCACCATCATCATTTATCCCCTCTGCAGCTTTATCCATGAACTCCAGCCTGGCCCAAGATATTTCCTAATGAAGGCATTATTAAAAGATGCCCCAATTACTTCCGCTCAGGACATTCATTTTTCAGACTGAAGGAAGCCAGCCACACTGTGTCAATAATAATGAACTTATTAGCCTGGAAAAGATAAAGTATTGATCAGCTTGCTCACACCTTTCAAGAACTTGCTCAGTAACAGCATCAGGAGATAAATATAAAGGCAAGTACCTCAACCTTTGCA
The DNA here is from genome assembly GCA_013399715.1 of Alectura lathami. NCBI lineage: Eukaryota > Metazoa > Chordata > Aves > Galliformes > Megapodiidae > Alectura > Alectura lathami. The sequence goes on along the minus strand of VXAV01002389.1, from coordinate 3,436 downwards.
TGGAAGGGATTTAAATAGTGCACATGAAGCATGCAAGAGTATTGCTGAACTGCACAGTGCAGCAGCATGCACAGCTCTTAGAGCTCCTCATACAAAGCTCACCAAGGTACCTGAAGCTGCGCAGCTGTGTTGGCAGGGTCCCCCAGCCCCACTAATTCACCCAGGTGACAAGCAACATAAATTCAGGCCAAATGGCCCCATACCCATCCACAGCAGTTTCAGATACCCTTCTACCCTTCACAATGCACTGCTACATACCTTCAAAATTGTCTCTCAGCTCAGCACAACTTAACCTGGATATTTCACCACCTATCACAGGTGGAAAAGGGCCAGTACAGGGTAACAGTGAGGACAGCATAAGCTCATCAGCAATGTAAGCAAGGCACTTGGCATGGGATGCTGCATGGTGTCCCCAGAAGCTTCAGCACCTTCTCCCTGCTGCTAGAGAACGCACAAGGGCTCAGCAGGGCAGCACTACTCCGTACCAGCCCTCCCAGCTCCTCCACCATGACAGCCTGCTTTTAGTTACACCTGGGCAGCACTGCACAGATCCTGGGTACACGGAATGTGTTTTGGCAAGGGGCAGTAACTTTAAGTCTTCCCTCTAACAGTTCTTAACCTTAGCTGGGCACCTATGGAAAAAGCATGTCCTGGTAGAGCAGCTGAGCCCTCTCCCATACACTCCTGACCTACATATAAGCTTAATATGTTAATTTTTGTTTTGGTTTCAGAACAAAACCTGCCTTTTAAAGAAAATTTTAACAGATTTCAAACCAGAAACACTGCACTCCCCTGAGGCATTAAAAAATGCAAACTGAAGACTTCCCATGTGTTGAGGTTATTACTTATTTCCTTCCAAAAACAGAAGAAGTGTTGCAACAGTTGTAATGCTCCAGCTCACTAGGCCAAGAAGATGTTTTCTTTCTGCGCACTCATTAACTATAGTGTGGAACTCAATAACTGGTCTAATTTCCTACTTTAAATGTTTTTCTTCCCCCCAGTTTTCATTTTACATTTTACATTTACATAGGACTACGCTCCACCACTTACCTTGAGAGTCTAGTTGCTGTCAAACACAATAAAAAGGAAAAGTGTCTGGAATCACAGAAGCTTTAGTGTTGAAAATTGTAATTTAATTTCTAGAAATGAATTTAAGCACTCAAAGCTTTCTTTGTCAGCCATAGATGAGAAATTGATAGGCTTTGAAGACAGGCAACATTTTTTTTTTAGTTAAATCTCTCAAGTAAATATTTGTATTAGATATAATAAGAGATGTTATTTCACACTACAAACTAAATATCAGCTAGTTATTAAATCTGGTACAATGCTATGGAGCCCCCCCACTCCTGCTGCCTACAATAGGTGCTCTGTCATTAGGCTGGGGGCCCCGGCACAGCTCCCAGACTCCACTCCCAACCCCAAGCATCCCTCAGGGGATTTCCACAGCCTCTAAAGCCCTCGCACCAATCCTGCCCGCTGTGTGGCATGGGGAATGTCACCTCACCCTGCCCACCTCTGCTCTCAGGTAAAAGTGACTCTCTGCCTTGGAGAGCAAAACATTTCTTTAGTTTGCAAGGATGCAGAGTTGCAAAGAGAGAAGAGGGCCCAGCCTGGGAAAAACAGAAGGACAGCTAGTGGGGGCAGGGCCCACAGTGCTATGCACAGACCATCAGCCTCCCAGCATGCTGGATTGCACAGATCCCCCCGCAGACATTAGCAGAGTTGACACATAGTCCAAGCCATTCTTTAAAGATGCATAGGATGCACGTTGAACTTGACTTCTCAGGTATAAACACACCAATATTCACATGACTGAGACAGAGACACCCTGAACTCAGCCCAAATAACACACCCTAGAAATGAAGATGCAGCAGTGCAAGCTCCCAGGAGCCAGGGAGCAAGGGACCTGCAGTGCTCAGTGGGGGGTTGAGCAGAGGAATCCTCACCCCAGCACCACTGCTGGGACCAGGCAGATGGGAGCTGCCCTACCCACAGCCCTGCATCCTCAGCATCACCTGCAAGCTCACCTCCTGCCAGAGGGCATAGAAGCAGGAGTGGGTGCAGAGCTGGCTTTTTCCTTTAAGTTCCTTACTTGGCTAGTTGCACAGTCACAAGAAAGCTTCAGAGCATGCTTAAGAGTGGGATGACACCCCACAGGCAAAAAGGGGTGTCATTCCTCCTTTTCCTCTAACAACCATTGAGGATGGACCATTGTCCTACCATCTTGCCTACCCTGTTGTGACTTTATGCATATATGTAAGATTGCTCATTAGACATCCACTGTGCCATAATTGAGGTGAGGTCAATTAATTTCAGAAGTCTCACCTTACCTTTTATTACTGCACCACTTCTGCCTGCTGGCTCAGCAGAGCATGATGACGGTGACCAGAAGGGCAGCAGTGTTCCTCCACCCACTGGAGCATGGTCAGAGCTCCCCGGTGCTGGCACACTGCAGAAGCTGCTCTGGTTCGGGCAGGCACACATCATGCCAAAGTGCCTGAAAGGGAAAGATTCATCTGTAAGGGAGAGCAGGAGGGACAAAGGAAACTCTAAGGCACCACCCGTAACCCTAGCACACGGAAGGCTCCCAGGCTGGTTAATGGAGCCGGGGACATCTTCCTGAGAGCAGATCCAGCCCCAGCTCAGTAAGCCAGGAAAGTTACCAAAGTCACAGTCTCCTCTTGCTCAGGGCTTACACAGTGTCCTCTTGCTCCTAGAGTGTCACCAGCTTGGGAGAACTTTTTAGCAAGATGATGCAATCCCTTTGAATACCAGGAGCACCAAGGAGAGGTGCAAAATAAGGTATGTTCTTACTACTGGCAGGCCACCATAATATTTTCCTTTGCTCATAAGAATAATAAAACAGAGGGTACGGCTCTGCAAACAAAATTATGCTAGAAATCTAGTTTAAAAAGGGGGGGGGCTAGGAACAGTACTGTACCTCACCAAACACCTACCAAAGAACACAAGCATGTAGTTCCTAAAGGAAGAACACATCCATAGTGTGCAAAATTCAGCAAGTATTAATCAAATCATTATTAGCAATCAATCTAATTTCTGCCACTTTCTGATATCTTAACTAAAGGCATATTTGCAATACTATTACAACAAGTTACAGCTCAAGCAATAGAGCTGCTTGCAATAATTCAGAAACATGTACACTTTCATATGAATATATCATGCCTAGCTAATGAGATTGCTCATTTCATAACTTCAGTTCCATTTTTATTATTTCATAAAACTAGAAGTCCTTATCCATTTTATGAAAAACACCAAACCTTTGTGAAATTCATTAAATAAGCATAAAAAATTCATTAAACAAGTGAATTGCATTCATGGCTGCTTTGATGCAAATGCCCTTTAAGCAATGTAAAACTCCATATTGATTTAACCTTTCATGTTCTGATATTTCCATGTGGAGATATATATATATATA
>VXAV01002388.1:41523-67754 GCA_013399715.1 Alectura lathami | reverse complement strand
TTTTTGGATGTTCTATTTCATCAGGCAACGTGGCTTCACTTGGAAATAAAGCGGAAATGCAACCTGCATTTTCCACAATAGCCTTGATAGATGAGACAAGGGAAGAAGAAGACCCATGGGCTCTGCCAGAACTGCAGGACACTGGGGTCAAGTGGTCAGGTAGGCATTTCTCAGGAGATAAGCTACCTGTACTTATTTTCTCCATCATTTCTGCTGTCTTTGTCTCAGTTATTTTTCTGAAATGGTATTTGTTGCAGAACTGAGGTTAGGATTTGAGCAGTTTTCAGATGTAGCCTTTACACCCTGTCTCACCTTCCCCAGTGATGAAATTAGGATATTATATTTAGGCAGCTAAGAAGGAAGTGGAATCCATGCTTTTTATGCTCCTTAAAACATAGGGAGATGTATGAAAAACAATTAGCAGTAATATGATCTTATTTTCAGGCTTGTATTGATCCTTCTTTACTCAATAGGATGAATGTGTAAAACTAAGGGCCAGTCTCAGGCTTCATATAAGGCTTTCGTCATACACCAAACGCTTTTTAATTTTTATTTTTCCTGGTGAAGCTAGGCAAGTGAACTGCCTACTTCTGCAGCTAAAATTTGGATTAAGAAGAGCGCTCATTTGGGTTTAATTAAACACTGGGGTCACAACACTCACTGTACTTAACTCCATAGTCTCTTCTTGTGCTCTAAACTGTTCTGGAGAGAACACATACAAAATAAGTTTTTTAATGCATAATGTATTTGTTTTACAGAACTGGATAGAAAAGGAAAAATCATTCGCGTACTCTATGGGATAGGAAAGTTTATTATGTTGCTTGGATTACTCTACTTATTTGTGTGTTCTCTGGATGTACTGAGCTCTGCTTTTCAACTGGTAGGAGGTAAGAAAATGCATTTTAAATAAGAATAAGCTATGAATGAGGCATTACATCTCGTCTGAATCACCAGACTGCAAGTATCACTCTTAAAGAGTGTGCTCCACAGATTTATGTGTAGAGACGTGGTTCAGAAGGGAGTATCTCTGTGTGAAGCCTGACCTTCCTCTGTGTGAAAGGGCCTTTGTTTCTCAGATGCTGATGTTGATGTAGGATTGGCCTCGATTTCTTAGGAGGTTCCTGTTACTTTAGTGGCGGGTTACACTAATGCACTTGTGCGCATATCTGTCCCATGTGAAAGTCATTTCTCCAAGGAGAAATATGAAAATTATGCTCTTGATCAAAGCATTCAGCACTGCAATGTTTCCTAAATCCTTCAAAGATGAAAACTAATGAAATGTATTTTCTGCATTTACCTCCCTCCAAGGGTTGAATTTGGCTTATGGATGCAGAAGTTACAAAGAAATATGTGAGCTTCTGCAGAATTATTCCTGATTTTTGGCAACATGGAAAGCTACAAGAACAGTATTACTCAGAATTATTAAAACAGCTTTCCTTGAGGTGGTAACTAAAAGCAGTCAAGGCAGTAATAGCATTTAAATCTGTGTGTTTTTTTTTTCTTTACACTTTTTCTCTCTTGGTGGTTTTATATAGTTCTCTGCAGAGTTCACTAGAACTTGTTTAGTCACTGAAGTGGGAGAATATAAAGTGTTGCCTGATAACTGATAAACTGAGAATTCAGAACCTGAATTTAGATCCCTGGGCTACACCATCTTGTATGTTTTTTTTTTTGCCTGGGAAGCATGGCTGCATATGTATCACATTAAATTATTGAATGATCTTTAATTAAACACTCTGCTAATTCCTGTTGACTTTACCTCATACTGCTCTCACTCTGAGAATATGTTTTCATAGGTAAAGCAGCAGGGGACATTTTTAAAGATGATTCAGTGCTGTCTAATCCTGTTGCGGGTCTGGTGATAGGGGTGTTGGTGACTGTTATGGTCCAGAGCTCCAGCACTTCTTCATCCATCATTGTCAGCATGGTGTCCTCCACACGTAAGTCTGCTTACAGTATCTTCCTACAGATCACCCATAAACCTTGGTGCAGGGTACAATTGTTGCCACCTGTGTTCAGGTTGTAGCAGCACTGGGTGTAAGAGTAAGGACTGCAGGAGGAGGCTTTCACAGCTGTTGCATTTGAAATCAAATTAAAGAAAAAAAAAGAGAAAAGGTTAATTCACTGCAGAAAATAGTGAAATAGTGTTCACGACTGCAGTGAAAATCACTGGAAATGTTGGCATTTAATGCACTAACTTTGGAAGCATCCGCACGCTTTCGTTTTGTTAACGAGTTACAGGACTTTGTGGCATCACTTCAAAATTCTACAGTAAGTGGGAAATGGCTGGGGAAGAAGAGACAGTTACTCTGTCCCTCTAAGGTGTGGCGGAAACAGATAACAAGGGACTGCAGTGGGGGTCACTAGGCTGTTGGAATACCATGCTCTCAAGGGGTTTGGTTAAAGCAAACATCATATCTGGACTGGAGTGCCTAAGCTGAGTGACATCAAGGGGAGTCTGTCCCTGCAGCCTTACTATAGGTTAATTTTTATTGAACCAAATAGCTCACTGATGATCTCATTTTTTTTTTTTTTCATTCAACGCTTCATTTTCTACTTTCTAGTGCTGACTGTACAATCAGCTATTCCTATCATTATGGGGGCAAACATTGGCACCTCAGTTACAAACACAATTGTGGCACTCATGCAAGCCGGGGACAGGAATGAATTTAGAAGGTATTGTACTTACACACTGGATCTGAAAAGCTGCTTCTCTTCCTTCTTAGTAGGTTTTCTTCTATATTGCCTACCACTACTACAGCCATTCAACTCTTCTATTGTCCAAAACTTGAATGTCTGGTTAGGAAAGCTGCAAGCAGACTCCTAAAGCAACTTTTATGATCTCGAAATGAAATAGATTTTAATTATAAAGGATTTTACCATTTATCTCAAAGGAGATTAAAAAGAAAATCCTTTGTCATAAGAAAATAATGAAGGGAATTCTGTAATTTTTTCTGAGAGGACAGCAAGTTGTATGTTGTCATATTTCCTGCCATGGCCGAAGTAGAATGCTGTATAGATAAATGGCTTCACGCACTTGAAGAAAAGCATATTTTCTTCAACTTTTTGTGTTTTTGTAAGAGTCCACCTTCTTTAGCAGGGTCTTACACAGGGATAAGGTTTCAGACAAATTCCATGATATCACCCTCCTTTGTTTGCTTCTTAATTATGGGAGTTAATTAGTTGATATTACACTATTTCGATCTATTCTGCTTAAGAAAGGCTTCAATGTTCGGGGTTTTGGAAGTCTACAATAAACAAAAGCTGATAACTGCAGAAAAATGAAGTGTCCTGGTTGTCAAATAAATTGTAACAACTTTTAATCTCCCACTTGGCATTATCACTGAGGGAGTTCATTGCTTAACTGGAGGTGGGTAGTAAACTTGGGAGAGATATGAAACTTTGGTACCTTATGGCATATGGTGCACAAGAAGTACACCTAGTCAAAGCATGTTTCTCCAAGATTTGCTGTTCTGAATCTTTAGTTGTGCTAGTCTCCATCACTTAAATTCCAGGGACAACGCAGCCTATTAGTTTCTGGTCAGGTAAAAAATAATAATAATAATAGGCAATAAGTTGATTTTTAGCATGGTCACTAACAGTCACTTCAGCCTCTAAATACTCTATTTTCCCCTCTGCATATGCATGTTCTGTAGTTCACTCACAGCTGTATTTTTCACAAAAAGGAAAGAAAAAATTGCTAACCATTACTGATTAAGATTTTCTCTCTGTGGTAGCACTCTCTTTTTTTTTTTTTTTTTTTTTTTTTTTCTTTTTTTTTTTTTTTTTTTTTTTTTGCCTACTTTGAATATTCCACCTAATTTCCCTTCAAGCAGTTTGGAACCTAAATTACAGGATTAGCATTTTAAGGAATATTTCCTCCACATCTTTTTCCTTTACAATGCTTAATTTAAGAAGCTGTATTTTAAAACAAATACAGGCAGATTGCTCAGAATTAAGAGAAGCACAAGCAGCTATTAGGAGTGTGGGAAAGAGTGCCCCTGGGAAAATAGCTGTGGCTCTTCAGGCTGTGGAAGAGAAGCTGGAAGGACAAACTGTACACCTGCAGTTCCCAAGAACTTGTGAGAGGGCTGCAAAGAGCCACTTCTGCATGAGTCAGGGAGAACAGGTCCTAGAGGCAAATCCTGGTTGGGAGTTAAAAATGTGCAAAAAATGTGTGAGAGGCAAAATGAATGTAGGCTGTGGAGCCACTTCTTTCTGCAGTTGAGTACTGTTGGCAGCCTTGGGTTAAGGATCACTTGTCTTTTCTAATTTTTCTTGTTTCAGTCACCTTGGCTGACTCTTTCAATTGGGTAACGGTGTGGAGAAAATTTAGAGCTCTGTAATAAAGCTGCCATCTTTTGGGACCCTAGAAAAAATGCCTGTCTGGAAATTGTCTTCCCCACCTTTATGATTTCATATTTAATTGAAGTTGTGCACATATTGTTTAATTAAAAGCAGGTCTATGTTTGAATTTCTTCTTGCAGGGCCTTTGCTGGGGCAACAATCCATGATTTCTTTAACTGGCTCGCTGTGTTCGCACTGTTGCCCATTGAAGTTATTTCTGGCTATCTTTACCACCTCACCAATGTTATAGTTGAATCCTTTCATCTTGAAAGTGGTGAGGATGCCCCTGAGCTGCTAAAAGTTATCACAGACCCTTTTACAAAGCTCATCATTGAGGTAAGCTCTTTCTCTCTTATGAAGCTGCTTACGTGGTGCAACCACAGCTAACTGCAATGCTCAGAGAGGGGGACTCTCACTCACTTCTCTGTGTCCTTGGGGTAAAACGCATTAGCGGGTGGATTCTTCTTCATAATGCTGATGCTCTGTATATCGCATTTCTATTTCTCCCACATATCACGTTAGTGAGGACAGACCTAGCTAGAGGGTTGGGAAGGCAAGTGACACATGGGATAGATGGGGTGGCAGACTGTTGCATAGACATCGGCAGATAGGGCTGCCTGAGACAACCTGGCACACTCAGAAGATCTGCATAGGACTTGAAGAGATGACGCAAATTGTGAGAAACTCACACACCACTGAAGGGGCAGCTGAAGGCCAGAGGGGTCTGTGCAGCTCCTAAAATAACAGTAAGCTCATTTAGGCAGTTGTGTCAGTGTAGCTGCTTGAATGGAATGGCTGAGATGAGGTTATGGGTGATCTGGGGAGAATGAGACACAGAATGAGTGTCTGTGCATGTAGAGTTGTACCTTTTTCTGGGAGTAAAGCCCCTTCTCCCTGTTGGGCAGCAGCTCTAGCATTAGGGATGGTCACGGAGGCTTTACATGGTTCAGTTTCCAAAGGGAAGTTATTATTTGAGTAGAGCTGAACAGAAGTGTGTGATACAAATTAGAATAATGCTGTTTGTTGTTTTTCTTTTTTTAAAGCTTGATAAATCTGTAATAAATGCAATTGCTACTAATGATGAATCAGCAAAAAACAAAAGCCTGGTAAAGGTTTGGTGCGTAACTGAAACTAATGTGGTGAGTATTATGTTAAATTGGTTGTCAGGCTCCTCAGGAAATATATTACTGATCCATAGCTGACACTCCTTATCATAGGATTGTGAAATTAGATGTTTAAATGAGTATTTGTTGCAATAGAAAAAGAATGAAAACAATTGAATGTAGTTTTTGCGCCACTTAAACCAAGCATGGCATACCAGCAGTGAGCTTGACTTGGTTGCTTTAGGCTCCATGCAGGCCTTTGCTTATCAGAACTGGTGGTTTGGAGCCAAACCTTTCACTCCTTTCACATCCAAATGCCTTTAAACTTTGTAATTCTACCAACTCCCTGACAGTAGGAAAAATCTGTAAGGTAGGCCCAATAAAACCTCCTCTTGGCCACCATTTATCTATCTGATCTAAGCAGCATTAGTCTAACATGTGCTAGGGTGATCTGTTGGCAGCTGGTTTCTTTAGCTTTCTTGGAAAACTGCCCTCAGACAAAGCCAAATTGTTCTTCCCCCAAGCAACACTTCAGCTTGAAGGAACTTGTTGTCCAGATCAAAACTGATGAGTACTTTGGTAGGACATGAAGTTGAGTTTGGTCTGTGTTGTTCAAATAAACTAACAACTCTAACATTAAATATCCCTTACACATCTAAAGAGACCTATTCTACTTGTTAGTATGCATATGAAACTAATTCCTGAAGTCCTGATGCAGATGAAACCTAGGGACACACAGCAGAGATGAAAATTAAGTGCTTGCGTTTTCAGAGGAGCCCAGCTCCTATTGAATGACGATCTGGTTGGCCAGTGAAAGGCTACCTATGGGAGATAGTGCCAGAAGCAGAGCCATGCTAATGTGAGACTCCGCTCTGGTTACCCTGCTGAGGTACTGGGTGTTTGATCCCAGGTGAGGCAGGAGGCCGGGGCAGGCCTGCTGCTTCTAGCCCCCTAGCAGCACCTGTTTGCCCCTTTGCTGCACCAAGATCAGTGAGGCCTCAGTCCCAGTCTCCCACAGCCCTCCTGCTCTTAAAAGATGAGTGACAGCTCAGGGAGCATAGATTGGAGGTTATATTTCAACACAGGCAATTTTTCTGTAGGTGCCTATGTTTTGGCAGTGTAACTGCTGCCCAGACATAAGAGTCAAGTTACGGAAACACATGAAACCCATACAAGTTTGAACTGAGCTTGGTCAGGGAAGAGGAAGATCATTTAAGTGATTTACATTCCTAATGCGTTAAACTAATTCTGTCAAAAATGTTTGAACAGTCTTACAACAGGGAGAGATAAATGCAGACTGGGTACATTTAAAGTGAAGGATAAGGATAAACATTTCAATCTGATGAAGCTGCTTTGAAACTCTACATTCTCCGACAGAATTTCAGAGAATTGTGTTGCAGTTGTACAGGCTGATGTGTTTGGGCAGGCTGGAGACCAGATTCTCTCTGAAGACACGGGGCCACCCCCGGCTTTGTCCATCCTGGGCTGTTCTGCATCAGCTGGAGAGGAAATGCAAATGCAACAACAGAATATGATCCAATCTCTCTTTCTCTGCTTCTGAAACAGAGAATCACTCAAACATATCTTACAGATATGTGTAGTTGTGCAGCAGCGTGTAGTTCAGAGTCCATTTGGCTGTTAGCTCCGTTGATGCGGGGAAGTTCAGTCAGTGAACTGCTTCTTAATCTGCGTAAGGACTTGTGGACCTAGTGTTATCTGGGCTATGAGGTGGAGCTACTGCAAGCGAGGTATTGTACAAACAGAGTGCGGGCTCAGGTCAATAATACTAATGCTAATCATAGTGAAAACTATTAGCTTTTCAATAATTTTTGAGTTTTAGAATATACAGTAGTAGCTGCACCTCTACACCTCTATTTCTGCAGGTGGGAAAACTGAGGCACACAAAGGCATTGCGACCAACCTGCGCTCGTTCAGCAGCTGGTGATGCACTACTGCTGTGATAGTCTGAGTCACAGTCCTGTGCAATGCTCACCAGTACATTTCAGAATCACAGAAGGGCTGAGGTTGGCAGGGACCTCTGGAGGCCATCTCTTCCTGCTCAAGCAGGGACACTCAGAGCAGGGTGCTTTTCAGGCAATTAACTGCAGTTAAGCTGACAGTAAAGAGGTAGAAATTGCTTTAACCCAAGGAAGCTGTGGCACTGACTGGAAAAGGAATGCCACTCTCCCCTAGTTGCAGCCTGATGTGAATTTCTTTCCATGAACCCTGAGATCAGTAATTAAGGTTCTTAGCTGCTGGTGATTGCGTGCTGTGGTTGTTCTGAAGTAGAAGGTTTGGGGAATATTTCACCTTTAAAAGTTGTATTGACTGATGAGTAACAGCTCAGCTCTTTATTTTAAGATTGCAAGTAAATTTACCGTGTCATTAATGTGGTGCCATTGAGTTTCACTCTGGCTGACAAATCTGTCTTTAGTTGATGCATTCTTGGTTGCAGTAAAAACCTAGAACTTTGTATGAGCTGTTAACGAACACTGTGCTTGCCTGAACAATCTGCTTTCCCTGGCAATCTTTAGACGCTGCAGAATGTCACAATTCCACCTTCAGAAAACTGCACATCTCCTGACCTTTGCTGGATGGATGGAAATGTGACATGGACCATGAAAAATGTATCTGAAACAGAATATATCAGTAAATGTAAGTAGTATAATTGTTTCTCCTTCCATAATACCTTTACAGAAATGCATATCTTAATAATGTTGTTAACAGAACACATCAGAGGTGTATCAAGAGGCATTCACCTGTGTACACACGGTACTGCTGCAGATGCAGCCAAAACAGCCTGTGCTCTGTTATACAGCTGGACTTACCAGCATCATCACTGTATCTCGCTGCACATGGATCTCTTTCCATGCTCCCTGATTATCAGTAATTGAGGTCTTCAGTATCATGTCACCCTGGCTGTGCCGGTAACTTGGGGCTACAGTTACTCTGCTGTGGTGTTTGCTTGGATGTCTCCATCCCTATGCATGCTGTTCAGGAATTTCAAAAGCCATTCTCACACACACAGCCACCCCTGGGAAGAGCTGGCCCACAGCCCAGCTAGGAGCACACCACCATTTCCTCACTTCGTTGTACTCTCCTTCCTTTCACAAAGTTGCACATGGTCACCCAGCCTTTGCCTGACCTGCAGGTGTGCCTAGTGGGTATTTCATGAAAGTGTCATGCAAGAGCCCCTCTCAGACATGACTTTTGTGCAGCTAAGGAGGTGGCATTTTCACTCTGCATCACCACCTCAAGCTGTGTGTGCTTTGGTCTCTTTTTCTTAGGCTGTGCATGAAAACTAGAGCTGGCCATGGGGTCAGAAACAAAAATATGACCTGGCCAATTTGTTTTCCTGTTCTTTTTTTCAGGCCGGCATCTCTTTGCAGAAGCAGACCTGCCTGATCTTGCCATTGGTCTCATCCTTCTGGCTTTGTCCCTGCTTGTTCTGTGCTCCTGTTTGGTGATGATTGTTAAGCTATTAAACTCTGTGCTTAAAGGACAAGTGGCGAGTGTTATCAAGAAGACAATCAACACTGGTAATTACCCGCTTTTCTGGATGCTTGTTCTTAGAAAGAGCAAGGACATTGGGCACTTGTTGACATCCCCTGTTCTGTTATGCAGTTATTACTGAATATTATTACAGAATAGTTTCAAGAAAACAGTATTAAATCAGAGTTGTTGCCCCCCGTTATTTCTTCAGCTCAGCAAGTTATTTTGTTCCTTTCAAAATTCTGTTAGTGGACATCTTGCTTGTGAACTACAGATTAACAGCAACAGAGACTGAAGTCCAGGCTCTTTCTGATGTGTAATCATTAGCTGTCAGAAATCTAATCTTCACATCCACAAAAGATAGTGCTGAAGTGCTGAGATCATGAGTACCTCCTTGGACACAGGGTCTGCAAATTTATTTTAAAGTTGAACAAATGTATGTAGAGATTAATGATCTTGTTTCCTTTACTCACCATGTTCTATTCTTTAACCTTCTCAGTAAGATAAACAACACTGCATATTGGTACTTTCTGTCTTCCCCTGTGTTATCCAGGTGAATTTTCAGCTTGTTTTCATTGTGTGCAAACAGGGATGTTTGTTTTTCTTCTCCACTTGGCTGCCCTTTCTTCATTTTCAGTTAAACAGAGTTAGTTCAGGAGCTGTACCGGGAAAAAGCAGTCCTGGCACGTACCTGTACGTAGAAGAGTGGGCTCAAAGCCATGGGGAAGACGATAAAGTAGTCCCCATTCTGTTTTCTTCCGGGCAAAGAACAGTGCCCAAATCAAAATAGGTGGGCAGAAAGTAATCAGCAGCCAGTTACTGTTCATTTGTGATCTACTCAGAATCCCTCTGTCTTCCAGCTGATGAAGTCCTGACCTCTTGTCTCACTCATAAGTCTGCAGACTACAAGGGACCATTGTGCTTCGTTTCTCTAATCAGAGATATTAGCTTTTCTTTGCAAGAGTAACAAGTGAATTATTAGGGGATGATCAGCTTGAAAATAGTTAGGAACAGACCTTCTGATTTTCTCAGGGTGGTCTTCAGAGCTTTCTGAAGATCCGTGTTCCTGATTGCCAAAACCAAGACACTCTAGACACCTACAAGGTGTTGTGTTGAGCTCAGTGGAAACATTTCTGGCACTTAATTGTGTTACAGGATATATGCTGCCCTGCATTAGGATGAAGGTCTGTCTAGTCTAGTATCCATCTCACAGTGTGTTCAGTGGTGGAAAGCTGGAGAGAGAGTATAAAGAACAGGGTAAATTAAAGTAGTAAAACTGACTCTGACCCCTAATCTTGTTTTAAACAATATATAAACAATATATTCACATTTTAAATGCTTTGTAGGGTTTTCACTGTTATATGACTTTGCATGGAACATTTTGTTATTCTAAAGGCAGTGTTCTCCCTCTGCTTTTTTTAGATTTCCCATTTCCTTTTACTTGGCTAGCTGGATACCTGGCTATGCTTGCAGGGGCTGGTATGACCTTCGTTGTTCAAAGTAGTTCTGTCTTCACATCTGCTATTACACCTCTTGTTGGTAAGTTGTCAATATTGTACTTTTTATCCCCACATTTTATCTTCATCATTCTGAAATGTTCAATTCTGTTCCTTTTCTCCTAGGCATTGGTGTTATAAGCATTGAGCGTTCTTATCCCCTCACCTTAGGAGCTAACATTGGCACAACCACAACAGCTATACTTGCAGCTCTAGCAAGCCCAGGGAGTACATTAAAATATTCATTACAGGTCAGTATAAACCAATGCTTCCTTGAATTCACTTAGAAACTGCAACTTTTCTGAATAAAAACCTGACAAAGTTAGTTCTAATGCAAATATGTCATGGATATTGGGCTTGATTCTGTGTGCGCTACTAATGATTGCTCATTCATTGCAACTACTAGAGCAAAAAGCTTCCATTAAGCATTCCTAGAATGTCAATATGTAGTAAAACCGTGCTTTCATAAATTTAGCTTGATCTGGTTGAATTCATTCAGAAATCAGATAGGATTGGCCACTTGGCTGCAGAGCATGGGATCTCAGCATCCTGGAATTCAGTGCCCACATCTCTGACAACTCTCTTGGGTAACCCCTTATGAGGATTACTAGTTCTCTAAATTCCTTGCTCAGGACTCTAACTCTATTGACACAGTATACAGGGACTTCTGTCATTGAAGTGGAGGCTTTAAAACCCGTAAGATGGCAAGATCTCAACCTGTGTGAGGTTGTGTGAAGTATCGTGACAACTATGTTCTCATTGTAAATCTAATCTGAGTGGCTTTTATTGAGTTCCTTGTTGCCTCAGACTTTGAGATGTAGGCAGCCTGGCTTTGGTCTTCCTCTTACCAGCTGGTAAAGAACATTTGAGGCAGACAGTAATGTTTGAATGAACCTTCTGCATCAAAGAGTGAAATATAATGAACCGTGCTTTGTGAACAAGGATGAATGCTTTTTATTAAACACAATAAATTAAGAAAATTACAGAAGTTATTTTATTGTCCTCAGGCAAGAAGGAACAGATTTAATCGTGAGAAGATACTGTCTTGATTGAGCTCAGCTCTCATGACAACCTGCTATTTTTATAATGTGCTCTAAAAATTAGAATCCTATGCTTTCATGTTTGCTGTAGTCTGATAACAATTACAGAAGGAATAAAAGATAATGGGAATAGGGAATGTGCTGTTTTGTTCAGTAAGTGCTTATTCTGCCCAAGTAACTTTGGAAAGCCTTAGCAAGTACATGTCTCTTCATGCTTGTTTTAAAAAAATAACTTCGAAGTATGTGAACTAAATGATTATAAAAGACCTAGACAAAATCACATTCCAGGAATATCCTCAGTGCCCTATAAACTTTTTGCTAATTATTGAAAAATCCAGTTTTGGACCATTAGCGATTTCTTAATAACATGTATGCAGTATCAAATTTATTCTTCCCATCTTTTAACTGAAAACCTAAGGATGCAGAACTTATTAATGAAGAGTTCTCATATGGTTCTTTATGCTTTACTAACAACAGGACTGTTGCCTGATAGTTGCTTGGTTTATCGAGCTTTATTTCTGGTGGACTCAATTTCTTGCAGTAGAAAACTGCATTTTAAGACTTCTCCATCTGCAAGGAGATAGAGGGCAACCCCGCTAGTCTTGCCTTGCTTCCAGATGCTGTGACTTCTTTGTAGTCTTTGATATTTACAATGTACGAGGCATTACCAAGTCCTTACTTCATGTTAGGAGAGGCCTAGCGATGGAATATCATGAAAGACAAGGAAAGAACAAAGTGGGGAGTAAGGGAAGGGAAACTGTGGAGTCAGTACCAGTGGAAGTTATTGCTCTGTGGGGAGGAGTATTTAAAGGCATTGGATGTAATGAACTTCTCAAATGTTTTTGCTTTCAGATTGCTTTGTGCCACTTTTTCTTCAATGTCTCTGGGATTATACTGTTTTACCCGCTGCCTTTTACCCGGCTGCCAATTCGCTTGAGCAAGACCTTGGGAAACATAACAGCCAAGTACAGATGGTTTGCTATATTTTATCTTCTCGTCTGCTTCTTTCTTTTTCCTTTGTTCGTATTTGGTCTGTCACTGGCAGGCTGGCCAGTCCTTTTGGGTGTTTGCCTTCCCCTTTTGGTTCTGGTTATTGCTGTGATTGTAATTAATGTTATGCAGAAGAGGCGACCCCATTCACTGCCTGAGAAGCTCCAAAACTGGGATTTCCTACCTATCTGGATGCACTCCCTAGAGCCCTGGGACAATATGATTATGTCTATGCTCTCCTTTTGTGGGAAGCACTGCTGCGGCTTCTGCAAGTGCTGCAAAGTCAACGCAGAACAGGAGGGTGCCAAAGACAAGCAGCTAAAAACCATGGAGGTTTATGAAAACACCATTGCAATGGCTGATGAAGAAAGAGGTGTAAGAAGGGCACCAACTGCAGCGTGTGTTGAAAAAACAGGCACAAACAACACTGCCTTATAGTAGAGGATCAACCCATAACAGTAGAGATACACATAGGACAGTCAGGCTCTTGAAAACTACCTTGGACAACTCAGTGAGAACAGAGTGAACATTTTGTTAGGTTCCTGCAGCCAGGGATACATCACTCATCAAGGAACGGAGTCAAACAAACTTGACAGAGTCCCTAGAAAATCTATGATCAGTTGAAAAGCTAAAGACAGATTTGCTTGCAGAGGATCTGCTGTGTGGTACATTCATCCAATGCTATCAGTAGCAAGTGAAAGAAATCCTGATCTAGTCCCATGAACAGAGGGATGAAAGCAGTGTGATCAGTTCAGACTTAGTTAAAATCCAACCAACCAAACAATGCACTTGTAGGACGGCCTTTCTGACCTATTGGCTTATTTAGCAGAGGTTACTTTATGATACCACGGAAGTTCTGGAAATGAAATAAATAAAGAAAGAAAGAAAGAAACCAACCAACCAAAAAGAATCTAAATGTTCATTGCCCTATTTTCAGTGGTCAAAATGGAAATCAGTATTCCTAGTATGGACAAAATCTATTGTCTATGTGGAGGCAAATAAAATGCTGGGACATCCCTCAGAAGCCCTACGAGTCGTAGTATGGCATAAGGGTATGCATAAGCCCATTTTGAGCCCTCTCTGTCTTTAACCCTGAGGACAGGAGCTGTTGTCTTATGTTGTCTCAAGCTAAAGGCCAAAATTTAATTGTTGATCCCTTTGCCTGCTAAAGGTTAAGCACTGGGTTTGGAGACACAGGGTGGCTATGAAAGAGCTTGATGGACTCAGGATGTGGTTTCTTGCCCATCCCTCTCTCTAGACAGTCCTCCCAGTCCTGTTCACTGTGTAACCCCATAAGCAGTTGTTCTGGCACAACTGGAGGAAAGGTGCAGAAGGGAGACAAGTGGCCAGCAGAGGGTTGGAGAGAGCCACCCACCTTTGGGCTGACACTGCGAGAGCTGTGTGCAGCTGGGGCTCCGTCTGGCTGAGCCACAAAATGGTCTTTAAGTGTAGTGGTGGATACTGGCTTCAGAGCTACAAAAGGAGGAACACGGAGAACAGATTATGGCTAGCGCGGGACATGTAGCAAAATTTACTGGTGAGAAAGGAGTGTTTACTCTGCACCACCACTGTGCGCTCTAAACCAGCCTCCTTGGAAATAATGTGAATTTTACTGGCAATTGTATGTAGCCATCCAAATCCCAAATGAAGTGCCTAGGTAGGGTAGCCATTACTCTTGTAGTCAATCCATAGGTAGCGGAGTGCTTGGTGCAAAGCTGCTTGTGCTCAGTTCTTAGGGTTGCTGATGCCTTAGTGAATGCTTAGGAGAGAGCTCTGAATCATGGGCTGTGCTGTGGTTTAAACCCTCAGTATCTCACAACAGTAGCTCGCTTTCCCTTCCCCCTCTGGAGAGCAAGCTCGGGGCTGCCGGCGGCCAGTATCAGCAGGGGAAGGAGGGAAAGTGAGAGGAAAATAAAACCTAGAACTCGAGAGTTAAAATAACTAATTTTACTAAAGATAGCAAAAAGAATGTAAAAGATTTGGAGTAGAACAATTAACTTACAGAAAAAAGGCAAGTTCTCACCCACGCAGCTCCTCGAGCACCAGCCCGACCACCGAGAACCTGAAGCCGCCCCACCGCGCCTGCCCGCGCCAGCCCGACCCCCGATAGCCCGACACAGCTCCGCAAACTGCGGCTTTTCCCCCTTGCCCCCCCCTCCCCTTTTCCCAGAGAGCAGGGTGCCGTGAGGAATATGCTATGGAATACTCGGTTTTTTTCCTTAACTCCATTTTCAGCCATGATAGGCTGACAAGAGGAATCATTTCAGTGGCAGAAAAAGAGCATTTCAAAGACACATTGAGCACTTCTACTGGCCTTCGATTGCTTAGATATGAGTGAGCATGGGATAATACCTGAGGTCCAGCCACTAATGGAAAAAACACGCAGGTGGCTGAGTGCAGGCCCGTCAGAATCGTTTAAAGCCAGTTTACATGGCTGAGTTGTAATTAAATTTGTGATGGGAATGCTGAGAAGACCCTTAGTTTAGCATAGCCACTCAGTGCTGCTAGAACACATTTACCTCTGAAGAGCTGTTTGTTTTCTGCAAAGCTCTAGGATCAGTAGGCTGCATTCATGTACATTCTAAAAGGGAAAATTTTTTCATTTGCGTTTCTAAGCTGACATTTAAAATGGCAAACTAAGTTGCCTAAAACATGTTTGCAAATTGCATTCATACTGAGATTCCAACTGTTTCTATAATTGTGAGCCAGTGACAAAATGCTTAGAATCAGAGTGAATTTTCAAAGGCATTTAATTTTGGTATAGTTCTGCTCTTGAAGGGTTTAGTAATTATAGAGTGGAGTTATACCAAACTATTGTTTTTAAAATTTACCGTTTTCTTCATATAATTCAAGCAGAATTTTGTCAGCATTTCATTTTCAAAATGGAATTGTGGTATCTGCAATACTTGTTCTTCATTTTATTCTCACAGTTCTGGATACTTTCATGATCTGTATTTATTTAAATCCCATTTCCTATGCTCTGTTTTGACAGCAAATATATGAGAAAAATATTCAGAATTCTTTCTAAGTTATCTTAAATTTCCATTGACCATCCAATGAAAGAGGAAATGTTTTCATCAGCTCTTACTCATTTCTTACCATGCACCTTATTTTGCATCTTGAAATCAAGCTGGCAAGCACAGTGATAATAACTTCTAGCAAAGCATCAGAGGAAAAGCAGTTCTTACAAAAGAATCAGGGTAAAAATTATAGTCAGACATACTAGTTCTTTATGGCTCCTCATTGTAACTTTTCCCCTATGATGTATTCAGTTCTTACTCTCCTCTCTCCTCGCTGGGGAGCTTCAGGCCATATTGTGCCATTGTTTTAAGCAGATTCCAAAAACAGACTTCTGATTAACACTGGACAGCACAATATGTCCTGGAAAATGTCCCTCCTACTCTTAACAAAAGCTATTTACACTTTATTTATAATTATTTGAGTGTACAGAACTTTTCGTAAGTTATACAGAAAAAGGCTTGTGATTGTGTTATATATACGTATTCAAAATCTATACAATGGTTATCTATAAAAATGTAAAAAGGAACTACTGTATATTTTGTAATATAACTTTTGAAATTCTTTGTAACTGTGTATACTGCGTATTATGGAGGCTGTTGGCTCCGTCAATAGGTTACATAAAGATCGTTAGTAATGCAGAGACAGATTTCTTAAAATAAAGATGAATAACACCTACATACTTTCACTCTCATAATATGGCTTAATGCACTCTACTTTTCTAAAAGATTTGAATTTTCTGTAATGAGGAATTTTGGAAATACAAGGTTTCTAAAATACTTTTTTAAATTCTTACACATTTTATCTTTTATTGTTTTGAGGACAGTGTATGGCTTTATACTTTGTCACGGATACTCATCTGTCCTCATGCATTGAATGTAAAAATAAAGAGAAGTTTTAAAAAATGAAGACTTTTTTTCATAGTATCTTTTTATATGAATAACATGGAAGCTTGCGGAGAAATGAGTATGCAGACAAGATCTAATCTGAGATGATACAACCGAAAGAACCGAGGTTAGCACTAGGTACAAAAGAAACCCATCAGAGAGCTGTGTGTCCAACAGAGATTTTCATGCACATTTAAAACCAAAATAAAAGCTCAGTGCGATTGTGCAGATTGAGATATCTCCCAGCAGGGTTCTGCAGACTGTCCTCAGTGAAGATAAGCATGGGAGACCAAAGCCAAGACTGCAGTAACAGCTGGACGCACATGATGCTTCACTGTGCTGGGCTCAGATTCTCACCTCTACATGAAAGATGACAAACACAGTGTTTCTGAAATGCCTCCCATGACCTGAGTGACATCCAGCTTATAACTAGGCAAAACTAGGCATCTTACTCTTCTTTGACCACATGCAGTCTATGGAGCTTAAAATGAAAGAGACGGAGAGAAGTAAGAAGTACTCCTTAAATGCCTTAAAGATTGTTTTAAAAGGTTGTTATATTTCCTAACCCTAAGGTCAGGACTAGCTGAGGAACTAGCCCCCAGATTAGCTGCCATTTCAAACTACAACATATTTTAGTGAAATAAAGATAAAAGAAGAATTTCTTGTAACACAAATATTTATGCATTACAGCGTAAACTGTCTTCTTCTAAAATGCAAGCGGTAAGCACTCTAGGCCCATGGTTTTGAACTACAGCTTCTCACAGCCATGCAGAAATACTGTAATTCTGTGTGCCATTCGTGACTCGCTGTCCATCACAAACCAAAGCACATCCAGAAAACACGCACCGACTGTGCCATCCATCTCATGATTTCCAAACCCTCTGCAGCAAGGTTCAGTGACGCCTATCAGTGTTTAACAACAGGTATGTGCTGAAGCCTTTAAAACGTTCAAAATAATGCTTCAGCTAATTGCCACGTTGCTCCTGTGACTGGAGTTAATCCTCTTCCTCTCTGCTTATGACTTAACCATGATGGTCACAGCTTCTGATGCTTCTGGTTTAGTTAGACCTCCACTGAAGCTTAATGCTCATTTCCCCCTGTTCCAAACTCTCTTGATAACACTGCACTTAACCGCACTACGCCTACAGCTATGATGGATTCTCATTAATCAGAGATGCAGGTTGAATGTCAACATATTGCAAATATACTGATTTTTATTAAGCTGTCCCCAAACAGATTTCCTATAACAACTGAGACCTAAGTATTTCAACAAGGCAGAGAAACAGAGCAAAGGCTAGCATTGAAATGTCACAGGCATTCCATCTTACTCAGCACCTGATGAATTTTCCTAATTGCCATTTACACTTTTGGGGTGTATTAATCTTTTTACACAGCTCAACATTGAAGGACATTACTGGGGCATAAACAATCAGGGTAATTACAGGAAAAGATGTTTTGCAACCAACGGCACAGTTGATTGTTTTTTTTACACAAGGCAAAAAACATAAATTACAGGGCATGCAAACAACTTACGGACCAAATGCTGCCCTTGGTTAGGCAACATGCAACCATAATTGACATTAGGAAAATTTGTGCACGTGTATACTAGGGTAGCATTAAGCCCTATTTTAACTGACTAATGCAATGGCCCCAGGCACTGGATCTCAACTGACCGCCTGCAGAGAGCTAGCTCTGGTATTGTTATATAGTGTAAATGCACAATATTGACCCTTTCTTGTTGCTTCCAGCTGTTACATCACCTGAGAGATATTTTTAAATGTACCTATCAATACAACTCTGTCATCCTCAGATGGTGTTAGGACAGTCTCACACTCTCCCTAGCAGAATGGGAAGCATGTGACTACTCCACAGGTGCAGGGCATCCTTTGGCTCATGCTTGAGGACACGTTTAACGCAAGGAGTATTTCTGATGAAAATGGCAGCAACTGAATCGCCAGCACAGGAGGCCGTGGGCACAGAAGTGCAATCTCCAGAACATTAGCTGGGCTCCTGATTTGCCACAGTGCTTGTCACTGAGTGCAAAGCTAACAGGCCTTGCCAGATGTTCTCCTGCCTTTCTGGAGTGCTTTCAGTGTCTGCCTGCAGCTGAGCCACATGAGGTGTTGGGCTGAGCTATGTGACCCAGTGCTTGCCCTCTTCTCAGCCCTTCCAAACTGCATGGCCTGGCAGGGTGGCCTCGCCATAGCTCAGGCTGGGGTCATGGGCATTTGTGGTGGAGACTGAAAGAAACTTAGGAGGTCTATATGTGTCCTGCTTAGCCTAGTTGCCTTTCTTAGCTAGGCTGGACATATCCTCACCTCCCTCAGATCTGACACCTCTCTCATAAAGGGAAAAAAAGTGGAAGGGAACAGGAGGAAAATAAGCAAACGTAGCTCAGGTGGGATCCCATCTCTGCCTTCAGTCTCATATGGTCAGGACATCTCTTCTCCCCTCCCTTCCTGCACGCCAGTGGTTCTGAACCAGGCAAATGCTGAGGAGATGCTCACTCAGCTTGAGAAATACAGGGATAGGGAATAATATTTAATTTTTTTCTATCTTTCTCTCCCATTGCAAGCCTGGGATGCTGGGGGTTGAGGAATCACACACAGAGCAGAAGTGGGGTTTGCCGGAACAGAGCTCTGAAATACAACAGACTTCTGGGGGCAGATGAGGTGAATGAACATGGGGCTGGGTGACAGGTTGGGCCAGGTGGTTGAATGACTGCATCTGCATCACAGCAGGAAGAGATCACTTTGGATTCATCATCAGCAATTTCAACATTAGCTTGAGATGCAGGGAAAGGAATCCATTCTGCTTCCTTTGGAGTAATGAGAACAGTGAGGCATCCCAAGCCCTGGCTCATGGAGCTGACAGTCCTTCTCCAGGCACCTTGTGGTCATGGATGTGATGGAGCATCTCCAGTCCATACCTCCTAATCAGGCAGGAGACCACCAGCCATGCATTCACAATCTCCAAAAAGCCCTCAACAAAGTGGACTCAAAGTATGTGCTGATGTTCATGAGGAGAGAAAGCAACTGCTGGTGTCCATCAACAGGGCTACATCCTGGGCACTGCTTGGGAAGTGATGGAGGATGACCTGGTAGCCAGGTCCTCTCTCTCCTAAGGTGTACACACACAGAGGGGTGTAAGCCAGACCCGTTTTGCTGGGGTCAGCTTGGGAAGAAAAACACAGTGCTGTGGGACTGAACAGAGGCTAGGTAGCTACCCTAGGTGCCTACAAGGTTTCTTTTCTGACTGACAAGCACTTTTGAGTGCTTAAGGTCTTAACATGCTTTCACACAGGAAGAAAGCATGCTGGGTATAAATATAGAAGAAAATACAAGTGGGTATCAGTAGCAATTGTTAAGTCTCAGGCTCAAGCTGAATTTTAGCACTTTCGGAAACAACTGATGAAAATCTGGAGAGAGGTGCCCAGAGCATCACACAGCACCCAGGCGTGGCATGGTGAGGAGCTGGGGTGTGCAGCAGAACCTAACACCAGGGTGCCCCTCGCTCAGCAGAGGTGTCAGGCACCGAGAGCACCCTGGTCCCCGGGCCTGGGCCACAGCTGGCCCGCATGGATGTGTCTCTCTCTTGACATTTTTAAAAAGCTGGTACCATACCCACTGATCATTTTAAACAAGGAATTATTGGCAAAAGTGCTGTGTGCAAGGTGGTTTCCAGGTTACCTCAGTTATTGTACTGGAACAGATTCTGCTCCCTTTCATAGAAATGCCATGAAGAAGAGTTAACACACATGGCCTGAAGAATGAATCTCTGTCAGCAACATGAAAATCACATGGTACTTGAGGAAATAACTGTATTTTACAGTGATAATACTTGCTTTGCAGGAAAGAATTTCTTCTCTGGACTCATCAATCAGCAAAAAAGGAATAGGTCAAAGCAGATTAAAGCTGAGGGTAGATTAATTTCAATTTGGCTTGCTTTGATCCCAAAGAAATGTTAGACTGGTTTTGCAAAATGCTTTGTTCCTCAATAGAGAGTGAGCACTTAGTGCTTTCACATCAAATTTATAATTATTGCAAAACTCTAAGAAGATTACAAGGGAAACTGGACAGCAAAAATCCTTCAGCATGCATTCAGCATCTCCAACAAGGCAGACAAAAGTTAATGGAAAATATCACGGTTCTGAGGGTGAGCTTCCTACCCGAGCAGAGGGAAAGGCCTTTTCAGCACCACCCGCAAGATGTCCTGGCAATGCTCCCAGGTGCAAATCCCAGAAGAATTTAAAATTGCTTCCCCTGGGCCAGATGCATTTCTCAGGAACCGGCACTGACAATGGCCTCTGCAGGGGCAGTTTTCAAAGCATGTCTGTGCCTGAGTGTGTGTGCTGTAGGATAGGCATTTCTTAGTCCTAGGTCTGGAAATGACTGCTAGGGTAACTGGTGCTCTGTAAGATATCATAAACAGCTGCAACTGGTTTTTAAATATCCACATGTATTTCCACACATGCAAATAAACAGATGAAGTGGAAATGAAAAATATTAAATGAACACAAAATTTTTTGCCTTGTTTATACTCTGTTACAAATGATCAATTTGGACTGGGAATCTTTTTCCCCCTAGAATCTTCAAGGAGCTTTTCAGCTTAGAAAGGGTGAGAAAAACTGCCCTGTAGAGACAAAGTACCTGAACTAGCTGTATCAGGGCTCCCAGTGCACGCCTGGTGATGCTTTGAAGGGATTGATTGAAAACAGCTGAAAAGTGACCAAAGGAGAAAGACCTTGCTATGGGCAGTCAGCTTTTGGTGTAAGGATATGAGCCAGAAACTGCTACATATTTAATCTTCTGAAGATTATCTTGCAGTAGGAAAAGTTGGCTTTGGAGGTATGTAGTCTAGGATTGTGGCTGCTTAATGGTTTAATGATGAGTTTGTTTTTTTTTTTTTTTAAATCTTTGATTAGTCTGAATTCATTTTACTAGAGCAGAAGATCTCTATTTGGAGTAAGCATGTTCTTGAACCAGAGGAGACTGGATGGAAGGTTGGAACATTTCTGCTTGGGCACATCAGAAGTGTTCTGAAAAATGCGATTGGTGAGGATCTTTTATTTGTATTGCAATAATGATAAATGTTTCTTTCCCTTCTCTGGTCATGAGTTAATTCCTGTGAAGTGTACAATCTGAGTCTGCATTCCTATCTGGTAGCTGTGTACTGGATGTAATAGATAAACTTTAGTGAAGACTTTATCCTCTCTCTAGGAGAGGATGGAGAAAAAGAAGGAGGACAGCAGATATCTATGTGCACTTGTTACTCATTGCTGCTGTAATGCCTTTGTGGGTGTGGATCAGATTTTTGTGCTTCTAAACACAAAGGAGAAAGGTCATCTTTCTGCAGAAAGATTTCACTTTTGTTATGGGGATAAAGAGACATAAAATGTGGCTAACAATTACTGGTCACCATCACCACACAATGTGGACAACTTGTGTAAAGAATGTTGCAGTAACTGAGGTGCTGACAGCTTTAGCTGGGGATGGATAGGAAAACCTCTCCTCTGGAAACCTGGTGTGTGAAGGCACAAGGAGATGCAAGCTGCATGCAATGCCTGGGTGATGAGCGGGATGGGATGTGGTGCAGTGCCTGGGAGCAAAGATCTTGCCACATGCCTTCCACATGGAGGTGACTTGCAGAGCAGTCACTGGGTGGGAGGAGGCTGATCCAGAGATGAACTGGGGCTGTGGAGTGCAGCTGAATTCGTGTTTGCTGTGGAGATCTTTTTTTTTTTTTTTTCTTTTTTCCAGAATGTGGGAAGGAAGAAGCAAGTTAATAGAAGAACAGCTTCTTGCAGTACCAGTAATAATGAAGCTGGGAGTGCTATAGTCCATATTCTGCATGGTAATGCTGCAAGGATGGATTGTCACCTCCAGGATGATGTGAGATGGCAATTCTGCTTCAGGGACTGGGTCCTGCTGTGAGCTAGCAAAGGACTGGCTCAGAACTGCCAAGTAAATAATTTGCATTTAGATTGCTGACTTAGGAGCTGCAGCAGGCAGGGAGGGGGTGGATGTGTTTTTCATGTTAGCCTTTCAGAAGAGCTTTAGGTGTGTGTGTCCCAGATCAGGCAGCACCAGTAAAAGAGATGGAGGCATCCTGCTGGGGCCATGTGGGAGCTGCCTGCTGTCAGTGCAGTAGGTGACGTTGACAGGACTGTCAGCAGTCTCTCTGATGTCTCAACAAGTTGTAGGGGCAGCACAGTTTTCTGTGAAGTGAGAGATGTAGCCATGAACCTCCTTGGACTGAGAGGCTTTGAATGCTGCTTCGTCTGGGGGAGGTTCTCCAGTCACAAAACTGTTTTTAACAATAACAAATGCTGTTTGGCATATGAAGACAGCGGCATAATCACACAGCTCTATCTAAGTATTAAGTGAGTACCTTTCTTCAAATAAAACAAGTGACAACAGTAAAGGTTCATGAGCATGCTGGGCACTGGGGCAGCTACACACAGTTTTGAGCTTTTACAGTAGCCGGAAGCTGTGATCAAAGTTAGTAAAAAAGGTACACCACAAATATCTCTGAATTCCTTGTTGTTATTTCTTAGATGAGTCTTAAAGTGTGCTGCAGAAAATCAAGCAAAAAATAAGAGTAGATATTTCAAATGCATTCAAGGGCTTTCCTCTGAAGAAAAGTTGAGGGAACTGGGCTTGTTTAGCTTGGAAAAGAGAAAGCTCTGGGGAGACCTCACTGCGGCCTTCTAGTACTTGAAGGAAGCTTAGCAACAGGAGGGAGAGCAACTTTTTGTATGGATTGGTAGTGGTAGGACAAGGGGGAACGGTTTTAAACTAAGAGAGGCGAGATATAAGTTAGATGTTGGGAGGAAATTTTTCATGCGGAGGGTGGTGAGGCCCTGGCACAGGCTGCCCAGAGAAGCTGTGGATGCCCCATCCCTGGAGGCATTCAAAGCCAGGCTGGATGGGGCCCTGGGCAGCCCGATCTAGTGGGTGGCAACCAGTCCATGGCAGGGAGGTTGGAACTGGGTGGGCTTTAAGGTTCTTTTCAGCCCAGGCCATTCCATGATTCTATGATAATCGCAGATGTCAACAAAAATTAGGTGTCTAAATTCCAACTTGTAAGGCAGGAAAAGACTTAGACTGAGAATAATTATTCTGATTTGTTGAAATTGACTACTTGAGTGTTACCTTCATGTAACTGTTAGAAATATTACCTTTTTTAATAAGGTTGGACATTTAGCTCCCAGATTTGCTCTCTGATTCCTGACTACTCACACTTGCCAAGGGCTGTGGGCCTTTCTTCTGTGATGTTGAAATGGTAAAAAGATTCTATGTGTTCAGTCAGATCTAACAGATTAATTCAGTTTTCCATTACAAAACACAAGTACAGTTGTGCTGTTTCTTTTTATGGTGAGGGGATCTACCCTGGACCACTGTGTTCTTTACAGAGTGGTATGAAGTACAGTCCTCCAGCAATGTAACCCCTTTCTAGCAGAAGCTGTCCTGCTCAATGTGTATGTTATTACAGCTGGAAGTCAGACATCCAAGGGAGTAATCTAGTTCATTATGTCTCTTTTGGCAAGACACAAATCCTGAGGACACGATCTTTGGTTTGCTTCCAGGCAAGCGGAAGTCTTGGAGGATGATATAAGAATGACACAACACCTTTAATTTTATCTCCATCAGATTGTCTTGCGATACAGATAATGCATCTCATGAATTTACTTCACCCATGCCAGCAAATGTGTGTAAGCATGGACCAGTCTCTAGTGCCTGAGATGTAGGCTGGGACTGGTGGAACAAGGACTGTGGCAAGGCCAAGGGTAGAGAAAATTCCCAGGGTACGAGGTCGCGACCACAGTCTAGTCGTACCCTGGTCCAAGAAGCGTGTGTTCAAACTCTGTGCATCTTACCGCCCAGCATCAGAGGGCCAGATGGCTTATTAACTCAAGCGGGTCCAAGTACTAGTGCTGGCTGAACTTTGTGCAGTACAGTGGGCTGAACTGGCACAGTACACTTCTACATGATCTTTGCTGCTGAGATAACTTGCTGATAGCACCTGGGATAGTCCATGCAAGCAACCACCCTGCTAAGTCATCTTTGAATGGTTTTGTCAAGACTGGTGCCACATGTGGGCTTCTGCTGCTGTAAACAGAAGCATGGTATTTATCAGTGAACTGCAGGGAAAAACCAGATAACTACTTTATCTTTTTTATTTATTTTTCTGAGTGGAGGCATGATGGAGACAGGGAGAGGCTCTGGGGACTCTCAGGACTTTTGTGATTGTGGAAAGTGGTTGGTTTTGTGCTTGTGTGTGACCTTATCCTTTCTTCCTTTTTTCCATTCTTCCTTACTGGAAGTCAGTTTATATAAAAATGGCTTTATTTCTTCAGCTAGCCTCAGCTTAAAGCATCAAATTCTGTCAGGATGATCCTGTGTGTGGAAGGGATCAAGGGTGAGATAAACAAGTTTTAGATTATCAGTGCTGCCTCACCAATGAATATTGTGTATCTTCATCTGCATCCTAGGACAGAAAAGTTCAGTTTGTGTAATTGTTCACAATTACCCAATATTTCCAAGAAAAGCCTTTTACTGGATTCAGTGAAAGGATCAATTCTACCTATCTTTAAGTATTTCCAGTGATTTTATATATCTTTATGTGCAGTAGGGACCTTTATTAAACAGCCTCCCATCTTCAGCCCTTCCAACAGTTCTGGAATTACATAAGGCAGCTACACAAAGCAGCAGGTAGATAGCCAAATTTCTGCTTTCATCCACAAATGTGTGTGGATGGTGGTGGTGGTAGGTGAGTGCCTGATTGTGCTACTTTATAGGCAATTACGGCCATAAAATTGTTCTAACTGAAAGATGGATTTTATTTTACGCACATACCCTTGCTAAACATTTAACGTATCACAAGAGAATCTAAGTGCCCCTGAGGTAATGGTACTGGGACACTAGGTACAAACAGGCATGATGTAGATGAGGGTTCTGCTGGTAATAAACTGAGTCTGATTCTTCCCACCCCCGCCCCCTGCTAACTAGATTAGCTCATAGGATGATAACATTTACTTAGAGAGCTGCACAGATACTTTATTACTTAAAATGCTGTATAAGGTTATTTTCTGTCTCTGGTATCTGTATTGGACTTAATTAGCTTACTAATATGAATGTAGCCAGAGAGATTGCATAGGTTTAGAAGCCAAATCAAAATACTTTCTGTATAAACCCATGACTCAAGGCCATGCCATAATGAACAGATGGAAAAAGCCACGTAGGTTTCTCAGTTTCTGCTTTGTTGAACTGCTGTAAGATGGTGCTAGGTTCTGCTACTGCTTTCTGCTGTTCCCCAGGTGGAACTGATAGGAACAAATTCTGATGCTGAGTACTAGGAGCTATTGATCAAGGAGACAGGTTGGCATGGACAAATGAGGGGCAAAAACAAGAACCACAAGACAGGAACCAGTGAATCATACAACCATTAGGGTTGGAAAAGACCTCTAAGATCATCAAGTTCAACCAGCAACAGACCAATCAAGGTCAATCGGTACGTTAGAGGAAGAAAGTTCACTGCCGGCAAAGTTATAAAATAACCTGCTGCTGCCTGATTTCTTCTACAGTGTTATTAAGATGCCAAAAGGTAGGTGAGTATCAGATAGCATTCACCAATTAACTCCAGTCACATAAGTCAAGGGGCACATAAGCATTGGTGCAATTTCTTTGGAACCTTCGTGCTTCAGAAAATCTAATCTATGGCAAGCTTTCTTTAAACACATGACATCTAACGCTTACAGTAAAGTAAGCATAAACTGTATGTACCGTAATTTATCTTTTCATTCCCGTTTTGTTACTCATTACTCCTTTTCTAGTTCTGATGCTCACATACGTGAAC
>VXAV01002388.1:22808-41468 GCA_013399715.1 Alectura lathami | reverse complement strand
ATGCTCACATACGTGAACCCGTGTGCAGCTGCACACAGGAGTATTTCCTTACTCCCATCCTGACCACTCAACATGTTCTGCAAGAACTATAAACTTCAGTGGTCTTGTATCAAAAATTCTTCTTCCTAAGCTGAAACAACTTCTTGTTGTTTTCTTGCGGGTGTAGTAGAAATCTGGCACAGCTTCGTTTAACTTACCCTCCTCTCTTTCACTCAGGGAACCGCATGATTCTCTATGTTGTCAAATAATACCCTCCTATAAATCAGGTCTGTGAAGGATAATGTTGTTATTATTTCAGTCTTAAGTATTGCCACTTCATTGTGAGGAGTTCCTTATCTTAACATACTTTCATGATCAGTATTCTTTGATAGGAATCCAGATGCAATGGTGAACAATAAACAAAGACCTAATCATTCACTGCTGGCATCAAGAAGTGTATGGCAGCTTTACCAATTGCCTTCTGAAATACAGATGTGAAGTCACCTTTCTGGCAAACCTCCTCAAATCAGTTCAGTACTAATCAGTACTAAAGCTGAGAACATGGACTGACAGTGGAAATGACAATGCAGACAGCCTGACTGCTAATGCTTACCTATGTATCTATACAGCCCAGAATACTGTTGCTCTAAGAACTCTGAGATTTCAACACACGGTTTGCAATCACACCACCACTAACAAGCTCCCATGGGATTAATATTTTACTAGGGACCTAAAAACAACCAACCATGCAGCATCTCTTGTATAGAGGTGATCACTTACGTGGCTATGGCATACATAGTCAGCTGTGCGTAAATATCTTTTCCTACAGGACAAGAAGTCTACAGGACAAGAAGTGCCTCTTGCCTGTTCAGACAGTGCTTTTTTCTGTGACCACTCTAACTCGATGTTGGATGTGCCATTTGGTGCACAACACCATGCCTATTTTGTGACAATTGCTTTCTCAGCTGCTGTGCTTTCTGCAAGTTTGGGGATCGCAATCTCACCCTGCCCCGGTTTTATTACAAATGCACACTGTTTTAACAGGTGACAAATGTGAAGTTGGGAGATATAGACATAATTTTGATATAATCAAAGCTAGCAGCAAGAGGTTTTGCAACACAAATGTTGGTGGTCTATTTGCAATGGATACAAAAAGCACAGCACCTGTGCAAGCCAACAATGGTTTATGATGTAAAAGTGAAGTTCCTCTGCACCAGTTCAAAATACCTAGCAGAAAGCAATACCAGGCTATAAAAAAAGTACATCTGTTACATGACTTCTATCTACAACCTTACCAACAACAACAACAAAAAAGGCTTTTTGCACTGTTCTTGGTCAATAAGTAAAAAACCTTCATTTTCTGATTAGATGGCTGGAGAGAGATTTAAAAAAAAAAAACAAACTTCAACAACTAAATTTTCCCCCTTCCTTACTAAATGGAACTGCTGGCTCAAAGCTGGAAGTCTTCTCAGAACACTTTTGAACATTGTTTTTCTTTTCAGGAGAAAAATACACTAATGTGTGCATGTATATATACATCTTTATAAGTACTTCAATCTGTCTTTGAAAGTCTTTTCCTTTTAATTCATTCCTTGCTTACTGAAAACTCCTACTTCCTGAGTAACAAAAATTCTTCCAGGTCTGCTCTGTGAGAATGTTACGTTCTTCAAAGAAAGTAATGGTTGACTGTCCCATCTGAAGCTAAGAAAACAGACACCTAGATAATATTCTTGAACACCTGCAACAGTAAGGTACTACTGTACGAAAATCTCACCTGACAGGTGCTTTAAAGAAATCCTTCACATTTAGGCTGAGTTAGAAAAATATTTTTATTTACAAGAGTAAATAATGTAGTGCAAGAAGAGTGGATTTAACCCTCGATAATGCATAGATTGATGCAGTTTATAGTCTGTGATGTAAATAAATTTGCAGAGGTGCATGCACACCTGCTTTAAAGGTCAGACCTCTCCTACAGCCACTTACCTCACAGCTTTAAACCAGACAGAAGCCATTTGCACTCTGTTCGTTATTCATATTTCCCATGTTTATCAAATTGTCATTTAAACAGGTATATTTAAGAGGTACTGTAGAATATGAAATAAATCCCTTGAGCGTTACCTATGTAAGATTATGAAAATAAATTGTTCACTCACTCCATGTAACTGGTAACACTTAAGTATCCTTTCATTTATCCGTTAAGGACTGCTTTCTCTAATTAGTATCTCTGGGCTGTGGGAAACATTAATTGCTGTGTCCCCAGGACATTGCTGACACTCATGAAACTTTGACATTTCAAGGGTTAGCCAGTAGTACTACTACTTTATGATGGTATTGCAGATGTTCTCAGTGTTTTTCTTTCAAAGGATACTTTCTGCACCGAAGAGTAAAATGGAATACAAGATGTCAAAAAGTAACTTATCATTACAGGTACCGAAGACCTGGCTGTTGTGGCATGGAATTTGTAAATTGGTGGTGGCTGGGTTTGACTTCTATATAACTTCCATGCTTCCAACTCAGAACGCTTTGGTAATTGCACCAGGAAAGCAAGCTCAAATGCAGTAAACGTCATGTAACAAGTTACTATCTATTTGAGTAAAACGTTTTCTTCATCAAAACCAGTGGGAGTTTTGCTCATTCTTCAATTAGGTAAAGACTCTGCACATTCTCTTTTAGTCCTTCAATAAAATACACTATGACTCTATGTGCTGGGTACAGTAAGGCAAGCTGTATTCTCTGCTTGGAGTGTTAAAGTTATTACAGAGGTGGTTCTCTAGAGAAATTAGATCAGTGGATTTCCCTACAATTTTGGCTGTTGGGTTGTATATTAATGCTACAAATAGGATTGGTTGCGAGTTCTTAGATTTGTAGTTGGTCATATCCCATCTTCCTGATAGGACATCAGCCTTAGGAAAACTACACCTCAGCTGGTAATGAGAGGATTCTGAGGGTTTAACTCCTGCTGCGCTAAATCATTTGGTAAAGCAGATCCGTCCTGGTGTGCAGGTCCTGTAGCATCCTCATTGCTGTTGCCTGAGGAAGAAGGTTCAGACGATGACGGTTCCGATCTTGCTCCAAGAGAATTACTGGCTTCAGAAAAACGCCAAAAGAAATGATTAAAAAACTCAATTGCAACTAATAAGTCTATTAGCCAATTCATCCATTTTTATATATGTGGATATAAAATTGCAATATAAAGAAGATAATACTCAAGGGTTAGGAAATATCAAAAAAAGAATATCTGTAACTTTAACTACGGTCTTAGTTCATGTGCACTATGATTCCCAAGACTTCTAAGTTACTTCCATAGTCAGCATATTATTTATAGTGACATCCTAAATGCTGTCTAGTAATCAGAAAATTCAAATACTCATTTTATGTTTAATATTTATTGATATTTATTGATATTTTTTTTTAAATCCTATTCCCTTTTGGTGTGGGCTGTCAACTTGGAAACTATTTTTTTCTATATTACAGAAATAGGTCAGAAAACCAATTTTTTTTTTTTTTTTTTTTAACTAAAGAAAACGCATTTAGTGAAAGTTCTGGACAGGAGGAATCTGCAATTGCTGATTCAATGTATTTACTGATCCTGTTACTGCTCTGAAGAGGCACTGCGTGCTCCTAAGTGACTCCAATGTACTGGCTCTCTGAACCTCACTTTTACTCTCAATTGTACCTGAATGGATCCAGTTGTACATAGCATGGAACACAGTCTCATCACATATTGAAGAGATAATGTGTAAAATCATATAGTCATATAATTAGTGACTGCATAATCTCCTGCAGTTAGTGCTTTTATTAAGAATCAAGGGTTTTATCAGGGGAAATCCAAGAAACCAACAGGTTTAACCAATCATCTCTGCCTCACTTCATGTGTTTCTCTTCAATGACCAAGGAATGACTTGCACGTCAAAGACCTTGCTGTTCATAGGCAGCTCCACCAAATCCATTATTTTTTCAGCTCTCGTGGAATTAAAAAGACCACCCCTCTTCTATCACTTCTTCGGTTTTACTATGACAAATACTTACCAGATAGAGTCTGAAAATAGTGCACTGCAACTGCAACAAGAATTGATAGAAGAAAGGTTCCCATGAAATAGATCTGTGACAGGAGGTTTAAAAATATGTTAGATCAGTGCAAAGCCACGGTGGCGCTCCAGATGAACTAGTACATATACCAAAATGAATACGTACCAGAGTAGACTGTAAAATATTGTTCCAGAAAACCCTCACGTAGAAATAAAGCAACGCTAATGAACACGGACTAATTGATTCTTGGTTACTGTGATTCCAGCACCTACAACCAAAAGGTTAAAAAAACTGATTAGTCCTACTGTGTAATTTTGTGGCATCTGTAATCTGGGAACAGCATGTTTGCAGTAGGCTAGAAATACAAGCAGATATGATTATCACTGTCTCACAGATGATGAAGTAAAAATTCATAGAAATACCTGACTAACCTCAGCAAGCACAGAACACCTTACCCTAGGAGCATATTTTTATTTTCTGATTAGTCAACAAGTGGTCTAAGCATTCAGGCTACCCTTGCCAAGCAACCACAGTACAATGCCATACCCAAGATACTTTATAATAACTTACCTAAGTCAACAGCAGTAGGACTTGATTCATGATGAGGTCTACAAAATTCAGTTGTCTGTGAAGGAGATTGGTGCCTAAAACTCCTTTAGAGGCAATGGAGTACTACAGAATGCACTCAGAGCTTTAGCTGACTAGCTGCTAGGTAACTGCTGTGGGGTGAACTGAGTTGCTTTGTTGGTTCCACGAGTTAGGACTTGATCTGCTAGGGGAGTTTAAAGTGCTGAATCATGAGTATCTTAAGCTTAAATTGATTTATTTTTTTTTTAACCAAGCTGAGGAGGGGTGAACAGGTGGGATGCGTGTGTGTATGTACCCCTTTGGACAGACGTGTAGGATGATGGGAAATCACTGCAGTGTTGTCCACTCTGGAATTATTCTCACTGCAAAGCAGATGGGGTTCAGTCTAAGTGCAGGTAAAGTTCAGGTTCAAGTTTACAATCCCAGGAAACCCTGTTTAGCTGACCGCTAATTTTGTGTAAATTGGAGGTAATTTAAGGTCCAAGTTCAGGCTAACTGCAGCAAAGAAGGCCTTAAGGCTGGTATCATCCCCATTTTTTTGTGTCACAGCACGGAGTGGCAAAACAGAAAAAAACACATTCATTGTTCACAGCCTCATCTGTTAACCATTACTTCCTTCTTCCTTAAATATCTGAAAGGCAGTTCCACAAGTCCATCACATGTTGTGTAAGCTTTCCATTCACACTGTGCTATTCCAACCTGTTGCTAGATCTAGGGAATGGAAACCTATGGTCTGTACTGGAACCAGGCTTCTTTAGGTTATTTACTCTTGCATGCGTAGTACTGACGCGGCAGTTCAGACAGCAGATCTGTAACATCCTCACATCTAATATTGTGTGCCACAACATCACTGCTAGGATGCTCTGTGGCACCTGGAATGTCTTTGCAGAAACAACATGAGCGACTGCCATTATCCCAGTTGCACACTTTCAAATTCCTTATTTAATTATATTTATCACCAAAAATTGTTTTGGACAGTATACAAGTTGTCAGTGCCTACATTAGGAACTTAAATACATAGAATTGGAAAAGGTCCCCTGGATCATTACATCCAGTCCCTGCTACATCAGGTAACCACAAACAATCCGGTCTCTCATAACAGGCATAAACAGAAGTATATTAGCAGTTAAAGCATTTCAAGCATGTTCACCTTAACTGGCCTTAGATCATATAGGTAAATGAAGTTAATAATTATAGGAGTTGCTGTTCTTCAAGGTAAATGTTACTCTTGGAAAAAAAGAAGATGCTGCATAAGGTAAAAAAGACTGACCTGTAATAAAGTTCCTGAAGAAGTGAAGTATTACCAGAATGCAAAGCCTGATCAATTTCCAAGTGATCCAGAATGTAGGAAGGTATGGAGTTGCCCTCTTCTATGAGAAGAGCCAAATTAAAGAACCCCTAATAATAAAAAAAAACATATACACATTTTAACCGTTCATTTTCCATACATGTATTTAAAGTCTAATATAAGCATCAAGTATCTAAATAATTATAACTGTCTTTTATTAATTAATTCAGTGTAACGTGATCTTCACTGACGATTATGAGAGCCTTTCCTCCTAAGCACATGCTCAGCTAAATACAGAAAATGCGAAAGAACTAGCATTCAGTTGCTCTGACAGTTTTCTAAGAAACTGAGAAAAGATCTGAACTTTCTATTTTTAACTTGTCCTTTAAACACAGACACCATATCAAATGAAAATGCTTTATCTACTAGAGAGATACAGACTGAAAGCAGGAAGTAGATTCCTGTTCTGTTACCATTTAATTCTCCAGGACATAACAAATATATAACAATAACATAACAATTCTCCTGCACATACAAACTTTAAAACAACTGTTCATGTTTATCTTCTTTGCTAGTTTATCAACAATTTTTTGTCCTAATATCCTCAAAGAGAGATCACAACTATGCTACTTCTAATAAACTCACACACAAGCTATTATCTGGAGGCATTGTCAGAGGTACAGGGAGAACAGAATATTGGATCTGGGATATTCCAGAAGAATGTGAAGGCATTGAAATGCTGCATGTCTTTGGTAATGTAACCTGGTAAATCTTTTCATTATAAAACATTTTAAGATGGAGCTTTTGTTGGTGGAGTGAACAAAATTTAACCTTGGGATACACTCAATATGTCAACGGAAATGGACCAGACTTCTTTTTTGTTTTTCCTAAAATAGTAAAGGAGAAAAGTGGAAGAAAATCCAGGCAGTCTATTAACTCTTCTCCTTGCAGCAGCAAAACATACAAAGGTCACAAAAGAACCAAATGCGTCAAGGTACAGTAGCACTAAGTTAGGCTTTTCACCTTCAAGTTTTAATACAGCCTGACTCCAGGCACATCCTTCTGTTCTAGGTCTACCTCTTACTATCATGAAAGAAGCAACTACTGACTTGCAAGGTGTCTTGAAATAATTGTAATTTATTCCAGCAGGTCTCTTCAGTGCACAGATGTAGCCAAGCAAAATAACCAGTCTCAGGTGAATCTCCAGATTACTCTACACTCTGGTGTTCTACTAACACAACTGCAGACCTACCTGTGAATCACCCTCTAACGCAGCTTGAGCATACATCCGCACTGACAGCTCAAGGTCTTTAGACTGGTTCTGGTAACCATAGTAGTAGAAATCTCCCATCTTCAAATAAGCTGTGGAAGAAAAAAAACAGTAGGCAGAATTCAGTAACCAGTAATCTGATGGAGAATTCAATAATATTTCTGTTTAAAGCAGTGTATTAAAACCAGCGGTACTCTTTCCACCTGACTGTCTCTGTCACAGACTAACTACTGAAAGTATTTATCCTACCTGAAATTCTTCATGGCTGCTCTTTAATAAATTAATTCAGTGAATGATATTGCACTTTTACAAAAACTGAGACTTTGCGACTTCATACTGTACTCTTCACTTGCTGAGTCTGTTTTCAGGCAACCTGTAGCCTTATTATTCTGGTTGGCCTTACTAACCTCTGTTTAAGAGCTTGTTCTGTATCTGTCACTCTGGAAGATGAACAAACCATAAATGTTACAGAGGTTTGCTGATAATTTCATTAGTTTCAAATCCAATCCAACCCAGGACAACTGTAGAGGCAGAATTTTCCTGGTCTAGAAGGAAGTAATGCCCAGCAAATATCTTCCAAATATCTTTCTCTAATACTGCACAGTAATGAAACGCTGCAAAGGACCCAGAAGCCAGCACATCACTGCACTAACCTATGCTAAGGAGTTTATAAACTTCCATGACCATGTCCACACTTATCTGAGCTAAACTGTCTGCAGAGGGTTTTAAATACTTCCAAACCTTGCTTTGTGTGCCTACTGCAGTTACCTAGAAATCCCACCTGTTTTTACAGCGGGTTATAGCAGAGCTCTTCCAGCAAGCCAGTCAGTCCCAACAGCGATGGCAGGAAGGCTACATGGACTGGCTGGCACAGACACGGAGTGGCAGGCCAAAAACACTGTAGTGACCCATAAAGAGGAGAGCTCCCTTGACTGCATCGGCCACGTCATTCCAGCCTGGTCCTGAGAGCGCTCCAGGAATAAGCAGAGGCCTTGAGGTCACCCTGTGCTGCACTGATAATGTAGCGCTGGGAATCTCTGCTGCCAGGGTTAAACTCTGTCAGCCCCAAGCCCTACAGTGGGGATTCAGTCCTCCAGTACTGCAGAAAGGGACCTGAGATAAAACTTCCCTTATGCTACTCATGTGAAAAGAGAAAATGTAATAAAACCCTTCCTTTGCTGAAGTCAACAAGTTCTCCTCTTGTTCCTTCAGTGGAATCACACCCTCACCCCATGAGTCTGGGCTTCAGAAACTCCTCTAATGTAGGACTTCACCAGTGGATCTGTGAGAGGGTCAAAACTGCACCTTGCTAAGGCATCAACAAACTCCTCACAAAAGCTAACGGCATTCGTCAGCTCCTGTGGCATTGTGCTGTATCAATGTGGTATTCAGTTTCGGTGCTGCTATATACTTAAATGAATAGCTTGAATTATTTTTAGACTGTACTTTTTCGCATTCTCATTACAAAGCACTTAAACTTTCTTGTGATACAATCAGATGAATGTTGTGTAGAAATACTTAAATCTTTCAAAGGCACCAAAAGGATTTAGCCAATAAAATCACACATGTATTAAAATTTAAGGCCAGTAAATGTAACTTCTACGTGAATAACCCTTCTCTTCCAGAAAGGCATACCTTTTGCCTTACAGAGACAGAGAATCCTTCAGTTCCTCCATGGTAATTGGTACCTATGCTGATAAACTCTGTACCCTAACAGAAAAACTTGCAATAAATCAGTTTAGCCTTAATTAGTTTCTCATGACACAATTATGATATGGAAGTATATTTACTTTTGGATTTTTTCCTGAGATAAACTAAACAGCCTGAGCTCTTAAGGTGTACTGCTAGTTTTTTTTTTCTTAAATTTTGAGTCAATTGCTTAGGCTCCTAAATGTCTGTCCTGCTCTAAGCTTAGGGTTCCCAACCCCCCCTCAGA
The DNA here is from genome assembly GCA_013399715.1 of Alectura lathami. Lineage (NCBI taxonomy): Eukaryota > Metazoa > Chordata > Aves > Galliformes > Megapodiidae > Alectura > Alectura lathami. Next base: position 32,378 of record VXAV01002388.1, on the reverse strand, counting down.
TTTTACCAGTTTTGTCCTGTAAGAGGGAAATTCTCAGAAAAAGTGTGATGACATACAACACTTAAAACACTTCTTTTCCAATATTTCTATCAAAACACTGAAAAGGAAGTCTATGATAAGCATGTACTAATTTTCCCTTTATTTGCTCACTTGCATAAAAGTTGCAAAAGAAATGTAGTTTTTGGAAAATAAATAAATATTCAGAAAGAATTCCTTATACATACCAAATGAAGGTGCATTGATTTGAGACACAGAGAAATTGTAGTATCTCCAAACACAATCAGTTGCTAGGTACTTCCTTGCTAGGTCCTGGAAGGAAAATGAATTCATCCATTTACATCACTCACAAGATACTAGGATCACGTTACTACAAACGGCTGTTTCTTTTAGGGTAATGAGTTGTGAATACATTTACTTACTGGTCTTTCTTCACAGATGTGTGCTAAATTTGACTGTGACACTTCAATCCCAGTTTCAGCTGCTAGAACATAATGCAGCAAAGCTTCATGCCTAACGTCAGATAAAATAAATTATCAAAAAAAGGAACAAAAATCACAAGCGTTTTAGTTACAGTTAAAATTATGACATAAATTGATAAAATCACTGAGGAGCAGAATCTGGGTATGAGGTTTAAATACAAGAGGATGGCAAACCCATGCAACAGCTACATCTACTGACAGTGCTTGGTGTAACAAGCACTCCTGGATCTCAAGAATTTCTAGTATTTTCTATCTTGTACTGAAGCTAGATTGGCTCCAGTGTGCCTTTACTCTTTCAAAGTGCAAGACTGACGATAAAGCTACATTGATATTAAACCCAATTATCTATTTTAATGCTTTGGATATAACATTCTTCAAAGACTCCTACCCTCTGCTCTTAAAAAAATCCATGATTAACCAAACTACGTTTATCAGACATTCACCTGAGCAGGTCTTTGGTACACTTTCCCCGTTTATTTACACAACTATGTTGTTCTGTATTTTAGACTCTTTGCGACAGGAATTCTCTCTCATATTTGAATGTGTGAGTAAAGAACAGCGTCGGTCCCTCTACGGACTCTACACATTTCATTTACTGTAAAGCAAGTAATAAGAGGCAATTTTGCGTTTGCAATAGAGCGTTTCAGTANTTTTTTGAGGCGATGGCCCAATGTTAATTATTTTACTATTTATTATTTACTATTATTTTACTATTTTACTTCTAAGTAAATAAAAAATAGAACATGAGCTTGAAGAGAACAAACATACCAGGAAAGTTCCAGATAAGCATTGAGTGCTTTTCTGATTACATGACCTAAGTAGCCATTCTTCTCTGCAATATGTTTTGCCCAGCTGTAGAAGAAGAACAAACAATACAATATGAACACCTGAGCTCCAGTAATGTCATCCCAACTCACTCTGACGCGAAGGACACAAAAGGAGATGGGATCACCTTCTGACATCCTCCCTAAGATAAACTATGGGATTTCACAGCAATTGCTGCATTAGTCTTGCACATACTTGTCCAATAATCTTCATGAGCATATCAGAGACATCCTATGGCTTTCTTGGCAAAATTTGTTTTCTTGGGAAAACAACAACAACAACAACAACAACAAATCCAACCAACACCCAAACTTAGTGAGAAGTGCTATAATTTCTCATCAGCCTTTTTGTACCACATCAAAAGTCTGACATCTCTTAACCAGCAAACATGGACTGTTGTGTTAGACACTGCCTGCATTTTTTTTTCCTCCCCTTGGATCAACTCAGAGAACCGATGTACTTGTGTGCATCTGGAAATCCACCAGAAGTACTCAGCATCTGTCAAAATCTACTGGTAATTTACATAACACACTTATTAATGGGATCAAACTTTACTGTGGAAGAATTGTTTCTCAGAGAGGTAAGCACCATAAAGTTAAAAGGTATTTTGACTACAGACTTAATCACTAACAGTCAAAATAATCCCACCAGAAATAAATTCTCCTTTAACAAATGATTTCATTCCTTACATCACAGCTTTTTCTGGATCTCTAGGGAATTCTTCCATATTTCCTGTCATGTAGTACAGAGAACATCGTAAAGTCCCTTCTATATGTCCTCCTTGAGCGGCTTTATAGAAATACTGTGCAGCTACCGTCTGTGAAGGAAAAAGACACAATCACCAACTGTACATTGTTTATGCTTATTGAGTTTTGTTACCGGGGTCTCATTCCATTAAATAAATGAAAAATGGCAGTTGGCCAATGTGGGCAAACCACTTTTAGCTACTTTGAGTGTACTTAGGTGAAATTAATTCCTCTCTTTATCTTTTTAAGAGTTTGTGCTGGAAACGATTTTAAAAAACTGAAATTCGGAATGAAAAATAGAAAAAGTGTCTAAACATGTAACTGATGATTGGCAGCATGCAAGTTTTACAGAAGTACAATTAATTACCAGTAGAGAGATAGTAGAAAAATTAACAAGGGATTGGAGAACAGATACAGAATGAGACTTTTACACTGGCGATGCCTAAGCAAAGGCTGTGGAGCAAGGGCAATGCTCAGCTTTGTGCCCTGCACAACCACTGATCTCAAATCTCTGAAACTGATTTACAGAAGATAACTCAGGCTGTGCAGGCAGGGCCAGAGACACAAAAAGCAGAAGGGCTGCGTGCCTCTCCATGTCTTACCTCAGAAAGAGCAACCTGTAATGTAAACCAAAGCAGCACACAGCCTGAAATGGTTTATTTCAGGAACTTTTTAACCATCTGTATCTGTTTTCTGTGGTCATGGACTTGAGAGCTGCCACAACAAAGTATTTTTTGTGGCTCTGTGGCTTTGGTCAGTGAAGAAACCTGGGCACTTGTGGAGGCACTGTAACAACCAGTGCACTCTGAACTGCGTATTTCAGTCCCCAGGGAAGGGAAAGGCATTTGCTAAAGGCACACGTTGGCGTCTGGAGTACATCCAGACCTCAGAACTCACAGGCCACACTCAAAACAGCTTTTAGCTCAAGGTCTGCTGGCATTTATTACAGCCTGCCTCCCTGTGTTTGTGCTGTTGGTCACGAACTACCTACAAACAGCATTTTTTTCAGTCAGTTAAAGGAAATATAACCAAAGTAAACACTTCTTGGTAGCGAAAATAACTTTTCTCATTGGCACACACAATATTAAATAAATGAGCAATATCATAGAAAGATGAACCAAAACAGTGCCACCTACTATGATTATATTTGACAGTCACATTTGCAAGTCTGGCTTGAAGGTCTTTTACTGCAGTGCTAAGGTCTGCAAAAGCAGTGTGAATACAGCATAGCTGTTTACAAGTTCAGGGACAAGGTGCTGCTGCTTTCCTCTGTTGTGGATAACATCCTTTCCTGGGAAGTCCCCTGCGCTATTACCGAGCTGAGGAGCTATTCTGCTCAAGCCATGGGTGGCAAAATTCCAACTTTTAAGGAGGCTTAAAATCCAAGAGCTTCCAACTTATGTCTTTAGGCTTTTTTAAAGCAATTGCCATATACTCTCAAACAGTCCCCTTTGCAGGCACCCTCCAATCTAAAAATGAGAGAAACCAAAAGGATGACATGATGTGATGACACACAGTGAGCTGTCTGGTGTTACTGGAAGGAGGGAAATAGAGGCAGTCCCTGGATCTAAACCTGCAACTGCTTTGTTTCTGCATTCTGAAGGAACACACACAGAAGCACGACTGAGATAGCTGAGTAACATTTTCTCTCTAATAAAAAGCATGAAAAGCCAACTCAAAGTGAACACAACAACCCCAAGAACAAAAGCAAAATTTGTTAATTGGGCCCTAATGTAAAAATAACACCATGAAATATTTACTCACTTGATTTCTACCTGGTACTCCAGGGTAAATCCCATCTAAATAAAGGACACCAAGGTTGTAAGATGCATCTGGATTTCCCATTTCTTCAGCAACTAGCCAGTGTTCGGCTGCTTTTCTGTAGTCTCTTTTAAAATTGTGGTAATACCATCCCAGCCCATTCACTGCTTGGGGCAAGCCCTTAGGGAAGAAAAAGAGCGTCTTGAGTCACACATTTGATTCTGCTTTGGGTTATGCTGCGACCCCAACCTGCTGCCCAGTTTTGGGTGCTCTCATGCGCTTGCCTGTTTGGACACTTGGCACATACATTCAATCAAAATTCCAGTTGGGATGGAGGGATATAAAGGTTTCTGAAGTACCTGAAAGTACCTGAAGGGGGCCTACAGGAGAGCTGGGGAGGGACTCTTTAGAAAGGCATGTAGTGACAGGACCAGAGGTAATGGCCACAAACAGGAAGAGCGGAGATTTAGGCTAGATATTAGGAAGCAATTCTTTCCTGTGAGGATGGTGAGACACTGGAACAGGTTGCCCAGAGAGGTTGTGGATGCCCCCTTCCTGGCAGTGTTCAAGGCCAGGCTGGACGGGGCTCTGAGCAACCTGGTGTAGTGGGAGGTGTCCCTGCCCACGGCAGGGGGGTTGGAGCTAGATGATCGTTAAGGTCCTTTCCAACCCAAACCATTCTATGATTCTGGTCTTTTGTTTTGTTTCTTTTTGCACTTTTCTTCAGGGTATTCATTAAGGAATGATTCCACCCTGAAACCGAGCTCCTGTGTCTTCTTATTCTGTAGTCTCAGCCATGCCTCCATTCAGATTTGCACTTGGTGACAAGAACTAACTGTGACTGTTCTTCACTCATTTCCTCTGCAAAGCCTAAATGAGAGACACATTCTTGTGCATCTGCAGTGGAACTAAGGGAAAGCAATAAGAAAAACCAAAGAGATAACTGCACTTCCAGACAGGATTAGCAATGAAAAACTCACTTCTTTTAAACTAGAACATTTCCCTCAGAATAAATAGGAAACAATGAACGTGGAACTTCAAAATCTGTTCTCTGGACATAGGTACCTATTTTATTTGACTAGCCCCACGTAGATCTTCTTAATACAGTGCTACATGCTAAGCTGCATCTTTATGTCACAGCCTGCTGGCATAGATTTTCAAAGACAGCAGTTACCTCTACCTAGTGGCTCTGGAGAGATCACCACATTAAAAACTCAAGCCTGGTGGGCACTCACTCTCACTAAGAAACATACTTAGTATGGTCCAAAAAAATTATTAGGAACACAAAGAAAAACGTACTTCTAGATGAACTATTCACCGTAAGTCACTTAACCATCACCAAATTCAAAAAGACGTAAGGAGAGAAAATTCCTTTTCTTCCATATTGGCTGATTTTGTATGGCCCAGCCTGCCGGTTTGGGAAAATAAGGTCTTTGCCATGCATGGTGAAGGCAATGGGAAAACCAATTATTATTCACACAAAATTACAATAACATGCAGTGTATATAAAGCAGAGGTCATTACTAGTAGCACCTGGGATGTGAGATTTATGACAAAACATTTATTATGTTTTACCTTGGCTGCTGCTTTCTTCATCAGTTCTAAAGCAAGTTTTGTGTTCTTTTTCACACCTTGGCCCTAGGAAACATATATGCGAAACAATCATAGTTTACAACTACAGAATATCATTCAAAATGCATTTTAACATCAATAAGATTATTTACTAGATGTTATACAGCTTTAAATAGCTATAATTTAAAATGGAGCCTTGTGCCCATCCTTCATTCACAGCTTTACAAAACCTTAGTGGTTCAGCCTAGGAAAAAATATTTCAACATGTGATCCACGTGATTGTGATGGGTGAAAAACAGCACATACATTTAATTTTCAGTAGCTAAGGAATAGCATCAATAGGTGCCTAGACTGTCCATGATTTGGTATTGCTTAAGAGCTCCCAGCTTTCCTGAAAAAGGGTGTCAGAACGTCCCCAGAGGAAACACACAGAAGTTACTCTGATGATGTAAAGCAGTTTGCGGAGAACAGCCCTCCACTATCACAGGAATGAGATGAACATCTAGGAGATCTTCACCAGCATCTCTAACCTTGAGTACTGCAGACTGTCTTACGGGCAACACTGCTTAGCCAGACACAGCTTACTTGACTCAGGTGGGGTTATACTTGACTTTAGCCTCTGTTGTGTGTTCTAGTACGGAAAGAACTAAGCACATGGGGAGACCACTAATTCCTACTCAAACAAAATCCCCACTTAGAGATCTAAGAAAGGACACTCTAAGGCATTATGAGATGGGCTCTAATTTCCACCTATAACTCTGCATCCAGGCCTATGCCTACTAGCTGTTCAGATTTTTGATCTGACAAGCCACTAGGAAAAATTAGGGTTTGCAGTTTAAGTGGTGTTTTGATCCTGAACCTGTCTAGGTACAAACTGACTAAACAGTCTTTAACTTGCTCTTTTTAACAACTTTTTGACATACCTGGTAAAAATCAACTTCAACATAATAACTATTGACTGATTTTCAGCGTAAATCTAAGAGCACTTTTATGCACTCTCACAATGCATCACTGCAGGTAACCTAGAAACATCAATGTTTCTAAGGAATTATTTTTTGAAGTGAAAACATGAAACTTGACTTACCTTAAACAACACAATGGCATAATCATATATTAGCACTGGATCTTCTGTTTCTATTGCACCCTTTGCATACCACTCTATTGCTGCTTCAGGATTTTTTGCCACTCCTTGTTGGCCCCAAAACAGCATCTGAGCTAATCGTTGCTAAAATAAAACAAGGTAAGCACCATTGTAAATGTTAGTACTAAAAGTGGAATTTCCAGTGGAACCAACTTTTGCAGGCTTAAAATGGACTTTAAATGTGTGAAGAAAGTAGTTCTATGTCTTCGGCAGTTTGGAAGCAACTGGCTATCAGGAATGTTCATAAAGCTTCCCACTGGTGAAACGTACTGCTAACAAACCTACCGTAGGGTTGGCTTTTGCAGATTTCATTATGGCCATGGAAGTCTGGCTTGATTTAAGGGCAGAGTCTTCTCCATAACTTCTATATGCAGCCTACTGATGCACATACAAGACGTGTGTATAAAACCAAGAAGAGGGAGAAGTATTATTTTATACCTGTGCAGCTGCATTTCCTCTTGTTGCTTCATGTTTTAACCACATAAAGACATCACCATTTTCTTTTGTTTGAGCTTTAAGCAGTTCATCATCCATCAGCCTTATAGTTTCAACAAATGCCTGAAGAGCAGGTGAACAGAACAAAAGAACATTACACAATAAATTCATACATCCTCCTCCAAATGAAAAAGTTGCTTGTTTCCTACTTATCCTTTAAAATTTGTGGTCAGTTCTGGGTTTTAAAATTCTCACCACCTCTTTGCTGGCCAGAGCGTTAACGAAGATCCTTACCTCCAGCATAAAACTATTCAGTTTCATTACAGCAGAAAACTGTAAGTCCACTCTACAGCAGAAGAGTATGCTAATATGTCAACAGCAGAAAAAAACTTCTTAGTTTTCAGTGCTCTTCATAATGACAGAGAAGTGCTTTTGTTGAATAAATTTTAAATAAAAACAATAGAATATTCAGGGGCTTTCTTAGTTCATATAGAAACCTCTCTCTCTCTCTCAAAAAAACAAAAACAAAAACCAAACACAGACCGGCAAAAAGCTTAACGAAGATATGGCGTGCAATACAACATTCTTACCTAGGTTGCTGGCTGCTGCTTCTTCAGCAATCAAAATCTCTCTACTGTTGGTAACTAATCAATCATCATTCTTTCTGATAGGTCAGAATTCCAGTAGAGGCCTATCTCGAGAAGTCTTTTCAGAAAAAGCCGTATTACCTCCAGCTCAGCAGTTAGTTCTGAGATCATTTTGCTGTAACCTTATCCCCTCAGGTAGATATTTAACAGCTAAAAATCTTTTACATTTGATTATAGAAAAGGTACACGTACTGAGAAGACAATCACTGTTTAGTTGAACTTTAGTGAAACTGCAGACCAGATCTTAATAACAGTGGTCATTAATAATAATGATTAAAAATCTGAGTGAGGAGTTAGGGTCCAGGATGGACAGTTCTGGGGACTTTAGTCTAACTTGGAGTTGGTTTTCCCCTTCCTATGAAGGAAAGTAATGCTTACTTTTTGCTTACTTACACATTGGGGGTTTGGTAATGATCAGATGAGTTAATGCTGGTAAATCAAGATGAAAATATTCTGTCCACATAATTAGTATTAACATATGAAAAGTCACTTACACAGAAAACAAATCCAGTTATGCTTATAGTTCTTTTACCTGTTCCCCTTTTATAGTGTGTTGATCCAAGGATGTCTTTATTGCAATGTTACTGTAATAAGCATACGACAGCTCCAAGTCAAGCGGATAGTTATTAATGCCTTGGTAATGCTTATAGCCAAGATTCATCACAGCAAGTCTCTCATTGCCCTGAGCACCAACCAAACTATACAGCAGTCCCTGGCAAAAATCAACAGACATGAACTACAGTGAATTCACTGTACATATAAAACAGTTAGCATTTTGGTGGAGATTTATAGGGGACAGAATCAGTAATGGTAGCTAATACAGCAGCAATATTAATGTAAACACAGAAATAGAATCAGCCATGGCACCCAAGTAGTTTAAATGTGTTTCATATGCATTGAATTCAATAGAAACAGATGGTGGCTAAAAAAAAGCACCTGAAAATTTTACCTTGAAGATCTGACAGGACTAGGAGGTTGGGGCTCGTGGCTTACATGGCCTTAGCACAAAGCTCCCTTGAGCTTTATTTGGTGCTATAGTCTACGTACTGCACATCTGCCAACACTGTTTTCAGCACTATTACAATTTTTCACCTGCACAATAATAAAAATAGTGGTATCCCATCTGCACTGGATATTAATTATTTCCTGCACTATCTGAAGCAGATCCAACAAAGAAATTTGCTAGCCTCCATAACTAGGCACTAGGTACACTCCAAAATTAGAGTGTAAAAAAGGTTCTGTCTAAGGTTTCTTATGCTTGTAAAACTGAAGTGAACTTGGTCTCTCAGGAGTTCTTATGAACTGTAACCACATTAGGCAGATCTGTTATTCTTTACAAGCATCTTATACTACACTCCTGTAACATTGTTAAATATCTTCTGGCCATTTCAATACATCCTCTTCATTTGACCTTGCAATGGAAACCACAAACACCTCACTTATTTGCAGCCTGCCTAAGAAGTCTAGAGTTCACACACTGCACAGCTTATGCAGCTGCTCAGCTGAAGCATGTTCATTTTCTTTTCTAAAAATACAAAGGTATTTCCCCACTCTACCCAATTTTAGACACCTGCAAACAACCTAGGTGGTTTCAGAAGTTGCTGTATTTTTTAACCACTGAACTTCTCAAACCAAATATTTAAGTACTAAGACTTTGGACTGCAGTAGACTAGCAGCTCTCACACGGCCAGTTACCAGGTCTCCACCTGGTAAAAACACTGACTCTCTAAACCTTAAACTGACGCTACCTTTAATAATTTGATCAGACACTAAGCACCACATTTTTGTGCATTGTGCCACAGGGCTTCTTTTCTGACTCTACTGTGCAGCATTTTTGCTTTAGGAGATTTGCCTAAAGGGAGATTTTTTTCATACCCATCTACAAAAGTGACTCTAAGGGTGACTCGACTCGGGAGTTACTCCCTCCCTCATCCCCTCTCCTCAGCAAATGGAAAAAGAAGCAT
>VXAV01002388.1:6336-22718 GCA_013399715.1 Alectura lathami | reverse complement strand
GGTCTTATCAAATCATTTATTTTCCTGCCATAAGGAATTCATAATCCCTTCAATCGCAGCCTGAAAAGGGATCTGGAGGCCACTTCACATTTTTTATTTCTATTGATCCTAATTTTATCCCACTTCTAACTTGCCTTTAAAGGTAATCATTTTCACAGAGATAACAAAATGTGTTAAACACACTACCTTTGTACGATCCACAGACACACCAAGCCCTGTTTCAAATATAACCGCAAGGAAATAGGAAGCCTTATGGTATCCACAGCAACTGGAATCCACCAAGAAAGGGACAGAGGTGCCCATATTGCTTAGGCCATCAGCACTGGATAAACCCTTTGCAACCTTCTCAAATATCCTCCGGCCAACTTCTAGAACTGTATCACTTTCATCTTCTAACACTAAAAACACAACATAGGACACAAAAAGTTACTGCAGGTGTAGAAATCAGGAATTGATTCCCCCTTTTTGATTTAATACAACTGAATCAGATTCTGCTATTCCTTATGCTGGAAGGTATTCTCAATGCAAACAACCAAAATTCCTAGGTATTGTTGAATGGGGTGAATAAAAATCCAACAGAGTTGCTTGAAGTAAAAACGTCTCTCTATTTCCTTCTACATAATCAGCCATCTTTTGTTTGCAGTGCCATTACTAAGTTAGCTGATATGAAAAAAAAAACCATGAAACATGAACTGAAGCCAAAGCATACCAACTGACACGACATACATTGTGGAGTTATTTCAGAAAAATGAAATAAAAGATGATTACCATCTGGAGCACTGAAATCCATCTCTTGCAGCAGTTTGAACAAGGTGTGGTACTTTTCCCTGAGTTCTTTTCCCCACATGAAGGCATCACACCTGGGCTTTTCTCCATATTTGTGAAGCTGCTCTAAATAATAGTTTTCAGAGTAACCTTGAAAAAACAACATATTTAAATAAGACATGAGATCTGACTTGTCTGCTGTGTAAACAAGCTTCTGGTAGAACAAAGATGTTCCAAGGGTGTATTAAAAATTCACGGACAAGATGGGCACTTCTGTAACACAAAGCAGTGTTAAAACTGCTACAGTTAGCAAAAGCTGCTTACGCATCCAGATTTAGTCTAGTCTCTTCCATGATCTTGCATATAAACAAATTCTAATTGGAAACATTAGCTCTTGGTCAACGCATGTTTAGACCATGATACACTTCCTCCATTAAAGTGGTTGCTTTGGTACAAACCTGTTAACCACTTGGTATTAGACAACTGTGGAAGAGACACTGTAGCAAAAAAAAAAAAAAATACACATATTTGGGAAAGGGCTTAAAAAATTGTGCCTTTAGAGTAATTTGGGAATGAAACGGAAGAAAGGCAATCAAATAGCTTACATCTAAGCTTGGAAGTGTTTCTTTGTTCCTTTATGCACCAGACTTATTAGAGAAGAATTTCAAGAACATGATTTAAGTTTTGATTCCTCTGCACAAAAGCCTTCGCAGGAACAAAAACAGCTTTAGCTACCAGTAACAAGAACCAAACTCTTCAAATTGCCTTTTTCTTGTTACATGCATGGCTGAATTTAAGTTTACATTTGATAGTCATTAGCCAGAACATGGTAAAAGGAAAGACAACAGGTCTCCAAAGACAACAGTTTAAAATTGATCTCATGGATCAATACTCACAAGGTCTCTGTGCTAGCTGGCCTTGCCTTACAACGTGCCTGTACTCATAAACTATTTCCTGAATGTCCATACATCTTTCGTAGTAGCGTTCAATTTGTTCTGCTGTTTCTTTGTCATGAAGAGGGTTTGAAATCTAGAAAAAGGCAAACAGCAACATTATCTGCTGTGTGTTGTCTATACTTTGCTAGAAAGAAATTTTCCAGGCAAATAACAAAAGGAAAGAGATTGTTTACTGCAATCAGCTTATCTGGCACATCATGTTAATGTGCCAAACAACCTGATGCTGGCCACGATAGATTATGGCTTCAAACTGTCAACATAATCCACAGATGAACTTCAAAAATCAGTGAAGCCGGTGTGGTGTTTACCACCTACTTCAACAAAATTACAAATTAATCAAATGTGTCCAGTACTGTATAATCAAAAACTCTGGGAAATTGTGCAATACTGAAAATAAGTCCTTATTTAAATATGGTTTTAGGAACATTGCTTTACATACTTGGTACTAAAATTCAAACCCTTTACAATTTGAAGTGATAACTAGCATTACTAGATTTCAACACAAACTGATCATATATTGGTTATATATTCCCCAGTTCTGTTATGCTTCATAGCAAGTTAATTAGCAGCCATAGCTGGCTGCTGCTATTAAACATTCCCCAGATACTGTTTTGGTTTACCTGCTCTGTTTCCAACACATTGAGACGATAGTATTTCACAGGTCCAAAGAATGCTTCAATACCACTGACATAGCCACTGCCTCCAAGAACAAAATATCCAGCAGTGTCATCACAGTAGAAATCTTCCCTAAAACTTTAAAATGTAAGAGAAGTAAGCTGGCTATCAGAAGGTATTATGAAAGAAAAAAAAAGGAATTTATCTCAGAATTTCAGTAACTGACAGCCTTAAATTTATTATCAGCATCATCATCTTCTCCCATCTGTTTACTCTAAAAATCAACTCTGCAATTCACTCTGATAAATTCTGCAGTAGATTTAACAACTAGCTAGCCTACAAAAATATGAAAGCAGCAGGATGTTTTATTTTGCTGACCCATAGGTATCTTCTGGAGCTTTATGCATCATTAAACAACCTCAAAGATTTCAATTCCATCTATCTTCCACGCTTCTCTAAGATTGGCATATGAAAATTTAATCTAACTCCCAGAGTTACTATCTACAAATTATCAAGTTATGGTTTGTAAACCACAACAGAGAAAAACCAACAATGAAGCCTGCAATGCAGTTTATTTTATATAGTTTCCATACTGAAAATTTTGTTTTGTTTTTACATTATTTGCACAAGGAAGGGTCAATCTTAAACTACAGTGAGAGGAAACAATTACAGATTTTTGTTCATTTGTTTTTTAAAAGGGACAATGCAGTCCAGTTCTTTAGAATCAAGGACAGGCTAAGAACGCTTTTGGTACAGATCCTGCTATCTACCTAAGCAAAGCTGGTAGCAATTACACTGGTGAAATCCTGGCTGCCTCATGCAATAGCAAAACTTCCCCTGACTTCATCAGTAAGGCTAAGAGTTCATTTGAAGACTGATCACAGTATCTCCTCAATGATCTCCTCAGTCAGCTTTTAGTACGGGGATCGGACTCCAATACCAGACTGTGCAGCAGGGATCCCAGCTCACAGCATCAACCAAACCACTCAGATCACTCTCAGTGTAAGTACAGCAACACAAACTGTTTTTGTGAGAGTAGGCTGGAGAAAGACCACAGAAATTCTGAACGTCTGGAATCTAAGTTATAAACCTGTGTCATCCTCCTCCCATCTTCCATATCTGAACGCACACAAATATATTGCTTGGCAGAAGGGAATATGCTGCTTACGTAAAAGACTGGTGATGTTGTCGTTTCAAATTCTTCCCAACGCTGCTTACTTCTATCTGAAAGAACATAAAATATTAATTACAGTAGACTAAATATTACGAGGCACATTTATTAAGACACTTCAACACACAGTTGACAAGATTACAGCTGCAGCGTGTTGCATCTCCTCTGTACTGAAGAGATGACTCACCCACACCTTTCAATGCTCTTCAAATCTGACTCTTAATTTCCTGATGCCTCGATCTCCCATCCTTCCCTAACTTACCTATTTTGTCTAAGATCTTGTTGGACTAAACATATCAATGGAAGTGAAGTAAGTAACTCAACAAGAAGATTTTTGTGCACTTCTGGAGGATCACAGCATTTAAAAACTTGCTAAAAGAAGACTTGTAAATAAGATGGAACTGAACCACAGTTCTATCTGTTCCAAGAATAGCTCTAAGTATTGAAATGTTTTTAAATTCTGTTCTACTTTCTCTTCCTGCCACAAGAATGCTCATTAAACTCTTCATAACTCTCTTATTTTGTCCTGAAGTGGAAATTAATTAGCCACAGGTTTTATCTCATGACTGAATAAATTCACTTTGCTTCCTGATGGAGGACTAGTCTTTCTTAATCACAGAATCATAGAATGGTTTGGGTTGGAAGGGACCTTCAAGATCATCTAGTTCCAAACCCCTGCCATGGGCAGGGACACCTCCCACTACACCAGGTTGCTCAGAGCCCCATCCAGCCTGGCCTTAAACACCTCCAGTATTCACAGCCTCTTTGGGCAACCTGTTCCAGTGTCTCACCACCCTCACAGGAAAGAATTGCTTCCTAATATCTAGCCTAAATCTCCCCTCTTCCTGTTTGTGGCCATTACCCCTTGTCCTATCACTACATACCCTTCTAAAGAGTCCCTCCCCAGCTCTCCTGTAGGCCCCCTTCAGGTACTGGAAGGACGCTATCAGGTCCTCCCAGAGCCTTCTCTCCTCCAGGCTGAACAACCCCAACTCTTTCAGCCTGCCTTCATAGGGGAGGTGCTCCAGCTCATCTTCGTGGCCCTCCTCTGGACCCCCTCCAACAGCTCAATATTCTTCTTGTGTTGGGGGCCCCAGAACTGGACGCAGTTCTCCAGGTGGGAGTACTTACAACCAGTCCTCGAATTCCCAACAAAGCAAGACTAATACACCCTGTATCAATATCGACAGTAACTTCCAGATTTGCACCTTCAACATCCCTAGGATCTTCCACTTCCCATGAGTTTAAATTAGTAACTACAAATCAAACAAACAGAAAAGGACCCTTCTGATTGCACAAAACAATTTTGTCACTTTTTCCTCTTAACAATACATTTAAAGGCATGTTATACTAAACTAAACATACACTTCTACATTATTTTCTTGCAAGCCAATCGGACTGCTCACCATTTACATACTTGAAAAAGGTGGGGTTCAAAAGCAATAGCGGTAGTTTAGGCCGTACATAGCTCTCACTATACAGCGTTGTTTCAGCTTTATCAGTTACTTCCTCCATAATTAAAATTTGCTTCAGTTGTTCTGGCAATTTATTAGCACTTCTTTTTACAATTCAGAATGTAATCTATTCGATCATTTTCAAGGAGAAAGAAGCTTGAGAGAAACAGACTGGTTTTGATTATTTTCACACCCTAACATCTTAATAGCTGGAAGTACAGACAAAAACTGATTTTTTCAGAGCTGCTTTTGAAAGGTTCTTGTGAAAAACATTTGTTAAATGATTTGCTAAATTTACATTACATACTTTATCCACTACAGAGAGATACTGCAGTATTTTTTGGTCTTTTAATAGTGATCAGTCCTAGGCTGCTCTGTCAAATATGCAAAACTTGGAAACTACATATGCTTTCTGTTAGCTATGCTGACCATAACATCTAGACAAGAGGCATGCTAATGCACAGGAGCCAGACACGTAAATTTCCATATCAGAATGATAAAAATATCTGAGAGTCCAGGTCCAAGGTCCCTGGGGGCTATTCACACCATGTAACCTAACTCACCTAGATAAGCAAGGTATGTAAGCTAGGAGTCCTGGTTGCCCATGCAGTCAACAATGGACAGCAACTGTCTGGACAGCAACTGTGCACCAGATGCCCACTGAACACAAAGTAATTCTGGGCTCTTTCTTAATTATCTAGGTGGATTTCCTGAAGATAGATGGTCTGCATGTCCCTGGCCAATTTCTAGCCAAAGATTTTTCATTCTTTCACCACGTGAGCATGTGCAGATTACACTCTCTCAGCCTCACCTGAGAGATTTGTTAAGGAATTTCTCAGAGGCATAATCAAATTAGACAAATCTCAGTCTTGATCCTGTAGTTCAGTAGCACACCTACCTGTCCACCCTTAAAAGAGAGATCCAGTCGAAACCACTGCTTCAGAGGAAGGCTGAAGCTAGTTTTCACTGCAAGGTCATCTCCTCTAATGAGGTGCATCTGAATATGCACATAACCTGAAAGAGCAAAGGAGGAAAAAGACAGCAAACATCACAAAAATATCAATATTAAGAATGTAGTTCCCTAGGTATTACGCAGGCTGCCATATGAAACCATTGAATCAAAACCAACTTGTCTGAAGGATAAAGACACCAAACATGACAAACAGGAAAGGCACCACAGCTGATCTCAAAACAGTAAATAAGACTGCAAACAGCACAGGGAAACTGGGGACACAGGTATCTACTCGGTGCTCAACAATTAGCACGTGAGAGTGTAATTTAACGACCAAGTACAAGATGACTCCAGGCCCTATTACTTGGACCTGCAGAAGCTAGGCGCATAGTCTGAACCCGTAAGAACAGAACAGGCTATTGTGATAACCTGGTTAACACTGGGAATAAAGCAGGCCTTAGAACCTCTCAAACCTCTTCTCAAACCAGTAACTTCCAGTGGAGCTGTCATTTCTGTTCTTCAAAGAAAAGCACCCAGTTTGTAATGGAAAGATAATGAATAATGGAAAACACACCACAGTGCTACACCAACTATTCTAATGATGAATTGGCTAGATTGGTTACAAGATAGAGAAAATAGAAATAGCAAAAAAAGCAGAGAGGAAGAGATTAGTTGTGAAACTTGCAAAGAAGGGGAAAAAAATGTAACCTCTCCTGAGAAAGCCAGCTGTGCACTTTTAAAACTGCACTTTTTCCTCTCCGAGACTGCCAGTGAGCCCCAGTCTGCTGAATTTCATTCTGTTCCAGAGACTGAAGAGCATTCTGTCAGGAAGGTTCCTTAACTAAGTGTTGCTAGTCTCAGCGTTACCTCTTAACCTTTTTTGGATCAGGAAAATAGACTATACTCTCGAACATCATAGCATAGGCAAGCACCTGAATCACTTGAACTTCTCCTGAGGCTATGCCAAATTTTCACAAACGTTGATGTACTGTCTAAATAAGAACTGGGAGCAATATTAAAATAATACTTCAATAAGAATCATGAATGTCGTTTATCAAGACAAGACTTTAATTCTAGCATATTTTCCTGATCTGTAACGTTCAGCACATCCTCCTGACAAAGCAGACACGCAGACATTTTCTGAAGTCATTCGAGACTAGATGCTATGCAATTATTTTTCAGTTTTACTCTAGTAATTTAGCAATTACTTTTCTTTTCAGACATTATAGTCAAAAAGAAGCATTTCATATGAGATCAGTTTCACAAAATAGGTCTGATTATATATTTATAACTGTTGTTCCTAGGCACAGATCTATTAAAGTGCTGTTAGACCCCTTCTGAAGGCTATAAATAAAATCCCTTACCTTCCTCATTTAGAAATACAGCAGGAGTACCATACATTTCTTTTGGATCAATAAAATAGAGTATACCACACAGATCCTTTTCACAGTGATGCAGTAAATACAGCCAGATTGAAACAGTGAACCTGCAGGAGCAAAAACAAACAACAGTCCACTCCTGATGAGAAACCTCCCTGTGTAATTTGAAAAGCATGCATCTCACTTTAAATCAGCAAACTGTGTCACACGTAATCTTCAGAACACATCCTGTGCAGTAAAAACCTTCAAAGCAACTCTAAGACTCGTGTATCTACGATCTTCTTGTAACTGTTCATGTCTGGTACTGACGCGAGAGCAGATTTACGGGAGTGTTATCTGAATCAGCTCCAGAATGGTGGATCAGAGCTACTGCCAGATCCCACATCAGCAGGGAACTGAAAAAGGAGCTGAGACAACTTGGAGCCACCCTCCCATATGCAGACTACAGCACAAAATCCCTAAATGCACACTCTTCTAATCCTGATTGTGGAAGCCAGTAACAGCTAAGTTGTGTCTTCTATATTGAAAACCAACTGTGAAAATGTGCCTGGGAGGAGCAGGTGAAAAAGAATTCAACCTCTGGGTAGTACAGATAGGTATGAATAGCTGTCATAGAGTTTATCAAAGGATAAATAAATGTGCAGCATGTTCAAACCATGGAGGAGTGCAAAATAAAAAATAAAATAAATACTAATTAAAAAAAAACAAAGACCCAACTATGTTATCTACCCAGCAACTGCTGTACAGGGCTGAAATGGTTTCTCTGGCTCTGATGACATTACAAAGCAGATTTGCTGAGGCACTAAAATCAGAATTTATATGACTGCATCTGATTTTAAGGAGATCCTCTTTGTCAGACTAAAACTGCTGCTGTGCTGTTGATAGGAACTTGGCACTTACTTCTATAACAGCAAAGTCAGACCAATGCTGAATGCCTTTGAAAATAGAACCTCCAATGTACAACCCAGCAAAACATTACATTTATCACCTCTGACAAAGAAGCTCTCTTTACTTAATGGCTTCTAGAGGGAGTTATTACTTGCATAAATACAAGAAAAATAAAAAATACACGTTTGTTGGTCAGCTTGCCTTGAATCTCTTGAGAGAAGTTGCTAAGCTTCCAGTACCTTGTATCTTTTCCTTAACTAAACCACTGTAGATCTGAACATGCAACAGCTGCTATCACGTTAATAAAAAATAAAAAAGCAGAAGTGGTGCAGTTGTCCCTAATACAGTCTACACCTTAAATACCTAATAATACCATGTTGTCCACAGATGGTACATGGGTGAAATAGAAGGGTTTGTAAACCACAATCACTTGTAAACAGATCATTGTGATCTGCAGGCAAACACCGTGCTTCCAGCAATACTGCTGGTGCTTGCACATCACTCTCTCTTTCCATCTTTCATCTTTGGCAATTTATCAAACTTAAATGCCGCACTCTCCATTTGCTCCCTGACTGCCAGTCTGAGCACATACTCTATCTGGACAAATTTCCTGGGACATAGGAAGAGACAAAGCTGACTCATTTCACCTCCTCCACTGCTGCACACCACCATGCAGAGCAAGCAGTCCCCCACAGTCCCAGCCTATCCCTGCAGCAGGCTGTCTGCTGGCAGCTGCCTCAAATGACAGCTGCCTACCCTGCTAAATGATAAAGGCAAATCTCTACTGGAAAGCTTCTTTAATCAACCACATCCTTGACCAAAGACAAATGAGTAACTGGTTTGATTCATCTGCTTGTTTGCCTTTTGGTGCAGTGGGGAACCACCATTCGTACACAAGCAGCTGAAGGAAGAATCTCTTCCACTTCCTAAGAGAGCCAACCATGGCTGTCATCTGACTGCAACACACAGGCAGTGTGTTATGTTAATACTGGAAAAGACAACCTGAAGGCAAGAGAGGGTGGAACTGTGTGGAGCAGCTAAAAAGCTGCATAAACTCATGCTGTGTTTTCTTAGCCGGAGCTTCAGTGCCTCAGTACCAGAAGCAGAGTGCAACTGCACTGGTGAGCACATGTAAACCAGGTAGTTACCTGTCCTAAAGAGGCGAGGAGCTAAAAACTGCTCTGTACTAACAACTTCAGAGTTCTAGTTTGAGGGCTAGTCCGTACGGAACCTGGGCTTGTTGGCAAGTCTTCTTTGGCACTCCTTGATTACAGGCCAAACACAAACCAGCCGGCAAGTTCAAGTTCCCGTGATCATTTCCTGTTTCTGTGATAATGTTGCTGGGGTAACAGCATCTGGTGGAAATGAGATATGTATGCACATGCACACACACACATTTTTTTTGTCTGAAGTTGCACAATATGACTGTAGAGTTGTGACAGTTTGGGGAAGGGGAAGAACAGTAGAGAAGAATGGCTGTACCAGGAGATTCCTCTGCAGCTGAACGGTGATTTGGGCTAAGCGGTTTTACTCCTGTCCTACTATGAGAGCTTACTCAGGGATGGTGGAAGGAAACAGCATAAGCTCAAGCAGGATGACTCATCTCGGCAAGGGGCTCTATCACTAAGTGCTTGTCTGCTGCAAAGCAACTAGTGTGAATTCAAAGGAAAAACGCTGTTATACACTGCCTGCCCCTGCAGGAAACAGTATTCTGCAATTAGTCTACAAATGGGCTTTGAAATCTCCTTGTAATGCAGAAAACTTCAGGCCAGGTAGTCATGAGGCAGATGTCTGACCACAACAGCAGGTAACCCACCCTCCTGGCAGTACCGACCAGCTCAGCTACACCTACACTGGTATCTCTTAGCGCAGCGTTGTGTAGGTACATCCCTGAGGTTCAGCTTAATTCCCTCCAGAACTGGAATCAGAGAACAGAAGGAACTGCTGACTAATTTGAGTCTTTTCTCAAGGCAGGATTCCTTTAATTTATGAACACAGCTCAAGAACGGAAGTACCTTCTAGAGCCTCCAATAATCAGTCACAGCCCCCTTCAGCTATTTGCGTGTACTTACATTGGATAATCAGTCTGATGCTGTCTGACTGCTTCAAGCTCTCTGTTTTCAAACTGTTCAAATCTCTTCACGATTCCTGTCTTCTCCCCACTGGAAGCATACATGAAGCTGAGAATCTGAACACCATCTGCAAAATACAGACTTTCTTAATCTGCCAGAAAACAACCATTGAGAACAGCATAATTAATTAGCTTACACTGTACAGTCAAACATTTGAATCACACGACAGATTAAAAACTGACGCAAACTTTCAGTAAGTCCTTAAGCACAAGTTCATTCACTGTTATTAAATACATTAGTCTTGGAATGAATAACTCACAGGAAAGCGAAATGGGATCTATGTCCAGCTGCTGTTACAAGCAGGGAAAACTCATTTAAATCTAAGATGCATAGGTCTGAAGCACAAGCTAGTTTAAGCAAAAGTTACTAAGGAGGAAAACCTTCATTTATGTTACTCATTTAAAATCTCATTCTATCTCTGGTCATGCCTACGTAAGATTAGCCCACAGCTCATGGGCTTGCTCTCTATTTAAACTGCATGTATGTATGGATACCAACTCTGTTCTTCACTGACGTGCATAACCCTGTAATAAATCTAACTGATAAAGCTGCCTCTGATAAGAAACAGGAAAAAGGTATTCACAATTTATTCACAGCACACCAAGAGTGTTCCTAAAATGAAGCAATTTGTCACAAGCTTCTTCTAAAAATTAATAAAATATTATTTCCTCCTGTGTCTTGTCATACTAAGTGTTCTCATCTATAATGTAATTAGCTAATGCACAAGATGTTTCACGCCGCACAGAGATCACATGCTCAGGCTCCCAACAAGAATTTCAGAAAGCCCTGAAAACTCCTTTGCTTCCTTGTTCTTGTCAGTGCATTTACATGCCAACATAGCAAAACCAAACGAGACAAATGGGTTATATAGGACTTATAGGGTTTGCTAGAAGAGAACCCTTTAGAAGATAACAACATTTTTGCTTTTAGGTTCTGCTATGAATATATACTGAGGACAAAAACAATTTTAAGTGGATGTAAAAATAGAGATAGGTTGACAGGGAAAAAAAATAAAATCAAGAGAACTCTGAGGAAACCTAGAAGGCAGAGTTGTGGCTTTCAGGAACTCATATAGTTGAGTAAGGCAGAATATAGACTTTATATTTCGATACATAAATACTTCAAACTATTAACATAGCCCAAAATAAAGTACTTATCTTGCTAACCAACAAGAAACACCTGATATAAAATCATTTTTATACTACTTCTAAAGTTTAATATTTTGTAATGTTATCAAATTGTTAAATGACACAGTTTTTATTTCAAAAATGATGGTTGTTTTTCCTTGCGATGTGTGGATCTATATATGAAATCAGAATTTAACTAAAATGCTCAAATACAACATGGTGATTTAGCTTACTAACTTGAGCACAAATGTTGAAAAGCTAGCAAAAAAAAAAAACTATTAGTTTTATTAAGTGCTTGTCCATAAAGGCTTCAGAGTGAGGGAAAAAAAAAAAAAAGTACTCTAACATTTATTGCAGTCTTAAAAATCTGTTTTTAAGTGTATGACTATCCTCTCAAGCAGAAGACAAGTAGGCTATCTGTCCAAGAATTATGTAGGACTGATGTTGATGCAAGAAGTGACTGAACAACTCTCTTTGAAGACAAAGAATGATGTCCACTGACCCCAGTGAGTTTTAAATAAAATTCTGTGAGTATATTTAGAAAACAAAAGGCAGTGGTGCAAGAGAACTCCAGGCTAGCTGTGATTAAACAAGCCAGCTATGAAAGACAAGATGGCTTTGGTCAGGTAGTAGCGAGGTGGGGGTCAGCCTCTTCTCCCAGGTAACTAGTGTCAGGACAAGGGGTATCAGACCCAAGCTGTGCCAGGGGAGGTTAAGGTTGGAAGTTAGGAAAAAGTTATCTGAGAGAGTGGTCAGGCATTGGAAGAGGCTGCCCAGGGAGGTGGTGGAGTCTCTGTCCCTGCAGGTGTTCAAGAAACGTGTGCATGTGGCACTTAGGGACAAGATTTAGTGGGCATAGCGGTGTAGGGTTGACAGTTGGACCAGATGATCGTAAAAGGTCTTCCAGCCTTAATGGTCTTCCAGCTTTAATGATTTGAAGCTCTAATCCTGCAGTTATCACATTTACAAGGTCAACAATGTGGGCCAAGTAAACCATTCTACATAACATTTACAGCAGGTATGCGGTTTTTAACAGCTTTAAGAAGACATTACTTGGGTCTTGTTAGTCCACTTGGGGGGGCGGGGGGGGGGGAAGCGACATTACACATACCGCTTTCGTGAGGGCACTGAGGTATCTTGTTTGCCTGGAGCATCCACAGATAGTCAGCACCCCACTGAAGACAGACTTTGTGGTCTTTATATGGGCGTTCAAAAGGTGGAACAGCTTCTAAAAAAGTGTAATTCTTGGCAACTGCCTCGTGGTAGCTTTCATTCTGCTCAACATCATAGCTGCTGGCTGACTGGTGACTAATCCATGCATATAATATCACACTGTGCACTATTATTGAGTTCCTGATGATATAATCGTCTCTGTAAACCATGATGCTTGGAAATTTCAAATGTACTTGTCGAGTTTGACTAATGTAGAGGTTCTTCTCATCCTTCCACCTCCTTCTGTACACTGGTACACCAGTCCTGAACTCCGAGGATGCTACTGCTTCCAAGTTGATGATACAAGGCTTAGAACATAAATACTGAACTGAAACCTCAGAATTGTTAAGAACTTTCTTATCCAAAATGTTTAAATGAATGAAGTCCACATAATCCATGTTTTTTTCAAACTGTGGAGTAACTGCTGTTGTCCGTAATGTCTCCTTTCCAAGCGATGGCACAAAATTCTGGAAATAAAAACAAAACCAAACAATTGTTAACCAGAGAACCTAAGTTTACACGAGTACTAATATACTCTCAACAGTAAAAGGACACTGCACAAGCAGATGGTTAATAAACAGTCCTCAGACTCCAAAACACCAGGGTTCTTTCACACAGCAAGTAGCTAGGGATTACTGAAAAGATACCATCGAGGTTTTAAAGGTAACAACTCACCTACGTGGCCTTCTCAAAGCCACATGCTTCTACAAACAGACTGTACTTACAGGGCGTACCCTTCTGCCCTTCTGCAAGTGGAGGCTGGTCTACTAAGATCCTGACTTACACGTCATGCTATTTACACATGTTCTGGGGTCAAGCCTAAAGAAATCTACCAAAAGGTGCTGGCATTCACTCATTGTATTCCCAGGTTCACATGCACTGCTGCAGTCTGGTCTTCCTATCTCAGAGGCCAGCTAGTTTTTTTTACCTCTCATGCAGGTATCTGAAGAGCAGGAATGACAGCCAAAGCAGAACGCTATGTTTTCCTGAAAATTTACTCACATTCATAAAGTGTTTAGGAACAGAAACATTCCTACCTGGAAGATGGACTTAGGAATCTGAGCAGCAAGACCAGCAGACAGTACTCACTCGGCTTTTGCTCCCTATAGCTATGCACGTTACAGACTTTGTGAGTTCCTGGACATGCACCAGGATTATCCTCCATGCTGAAGTTCTTGTCCCTAAAGCTTCCCACTGCTTCTTTTCTTTCTGCTCAGCAGCCAGCGTTGGGCTTGACGCACTGCCAACGATACTGGGCGTGAGAGAACTTTTGGATGGAGAAGGTGGGTATCACTGCTAGCAAATGGATAACTCCAGGTAAGATCTACTTACTGTTTACAGGTCTTGCTGAACTCATCACTCAAAGTACTTTCCACAAGAATAGCCAGGAGTTCCTTACCTCCTTGTGTCCAACAAGAGACACTGGAAGCCAAATGTGCAGCGATGCTGAACATTCATAAACACGTGTAAGCCCCAAGATGCATATTTTGAACAAATAAAAACACAAACCACACCACAATGTCAGGAGTTAGTCTTTTTACAATAGGTTGTCTCTTCACAGTGACAGCCTTCCTCTCCCTCCGTCTTGCTTCCCATTCTATAAAATGCATAAAGTTCTATTAAATCTGAATTACCACTTCAGTCACTAGTGGCAAAGTGCAGCAGAAATATCCATTTGACTCTAATAAGTCTACCTGCAGGCCAGTGTTCAAATGATGTGTATCAAGAAGGATCTACTGAAAGCAATTAAAAACAGTAGCAGTAGGAGGCTGGTTGGTGTCCATTGGAAAAGCTACCACCGTCCTGTAAAAATGCACATATCTTGATACAAAAGCTGACACAACCTTTGGTTTTAATACCAATTCTAGTACCTTTCAAAGACACTGTTCTGAAGTGTTTTCTATACAATCCTTCTTTGCTCACAGATCTCTCTCAGCAGCACAGATAACAGCAACCACAAATTATGCTACACCTCTTCTGCTTGAGTGATACCATCCACATTTATCACGTATTTTTTTGACCTTGCAATGAACAGGACTGGAAAACAGCTTGATCTGTACGATAAATTAGAATCTTCCTCATGACACAGCCCCCAGACGATGACGGTAAGGCCATGTGGTTATCACAAGATGTTGAAGCCTACCAGGCAGCCACTACAAAGCACCACGTTACCACCGTGTGCTTACCACATACACCTATTCACGGTCAAAATGCATACAGCCGGCCCTCATTTCACAGGGGTTTATCCAACACCGAGATACAGGAGCTGGTTCCCAGCAAAACCGCTTGGGTCTGGCAGGGTCCGTTAGCAAAGATGCAACCTGTGAATGTGGCCACCTGGCCTCCAGTGAAAGGCTGGGCTAGGCAGAATTAATGCTGCTCTCTGTGGCAGGGATACCCCAAGGCAGTAGGCGCTGCAACCCACAGCCAGTTCTCCTAGAACAAGCTCCACAATGTCCCTAAAGCACCTAAGCACGATGCAGTGTGGCTGCTGATGCATAAGGTCGGCCGCAGTTGTGCTGCCTTGCCCTCGGCGCCCATTCTGCAAAATGGCTCCCACAGGTTTCCTCAAGAACCTTTTCTATTTGATGCCTGAGGTATTGACTGAGACGCTCGCTGCAAGAACGCGCCAAGCATGTTTGGGGCTGCCGTTGCACTGCCCCCAGTGAACCCCTCAAGGTCCTCATCCAGCAAGGAGCAAAGACCCCTGGGTGATCCCACAATGACACAGTCGGGGCACAGATCGCAGACAGCAAAGTCTCCTGAATCTGTCTCCGCTTGGCTGCCTCCACACCCTGCTCTCCAGCACGCTGTGCACAGCACCTGCTAAAAGAGTCTCTCTGCTCTGAGAGGAGCTCTGGTTCCTCCCTCAGCACCACCTCAGACAACATGGAGTTAACCGTGCATAATCTCTGGCTAGAGGGAGCTGGGATGAAGGGATTACACAACAAGTGCGATTATGAGATTTAAATATAAAATTTACCCAGTGCAGTAAACAGGCCAGCTATGCTGGATTAAAATGGTTACCACAAGACTGGCAGAGTTCAGCAAGAAAGGCACAGAGGCTTCATTGTGTGGGGCACCTTAATCATAGATGCCATACCAGGTTTTTTTTTTGGATCTTTTTCTTAAACCTGCTGAATCTGAAGGAGTTAGCCAAGCCAGACGTTGGGACAGAATCACTGGGAGAAAATCACAATAATTAGTAGGAAAGTGAGTGTTTTCAGTGCTTAAGTACAACAGAAATTACTAGAAATTGTGCCTTCTCTAGCTGAAAGATCTCAGCAGGATCAGGGTTCACCCCTGCAGAAACTCCCCAGCACAATGCTATGAAATCACACCTGTTTGCACAAAGCCTGAGAACACCACAGTCCTTTACCTGTGAACGCCCGCCACGTCACACTAGTTTTTGAAATCTGTGAAAAGCAGACATGCCAAAAAGGGTGCTGGTCTGCTCCCAGTCAGTATCAGCATCCTACGCATGTTCGAAGGCTTTAACTGGAGTTCGCGTTTAGCAGCACAAAAGAGGAAAAAGAAGTTTAGCTTAGCAGACGCCTTTAGAACGCAACCGTTTCCACAAGCAGACGCGGTGCCCTGTTCACGCACGCATCCAGAGCCAGACGCCAGCGGTACCCCCACTCCTTCCAGCCCACGAAGCCCAGCCCGATGCCACCTGCGACGCGAAGCACCGAGCTCACACCGCCGGGCTCGGGGGCACACCCCGCACGGCG
>VXAV01002387.1:56472-74918 GCA_013399715.1 Alectura lathami | reverse complement strand
AGTCCCATGTTGCCCGATCAATGCAGTGACCCTAGGTAAGCACCAAGTCTTTCTCCCCATGCTCCCTGAACAAGGTTTACATAATCCTGAAGTATTAAACTCCCTTGGATGAATTAATTCTCAAAATAAATCTGTTTGATAGCATGAAACACTGTTCTTCACGTTCCTAATTTTTCTTTCCCTAGCCAGAAAACAGAAAGAAAAGAAAAAATAAGAAAAATAAAGTGTTAAAGAAGCATTCTGGCTCCTAGTCCTTTTTTTTTATATGTAATAAGATACCCATAAGATAGGACATGCAATATGAAATCAAATGGTTGTTTTCTTCATCCCCAAAAAAACTCATTTTAGATTCAAACTCCAACAGTTAAACTTGAAGTAAATTGGTTTTTGTGTGCTGTGCAGTAAAATTTGTCATAAGATATAAAACTTTTTTTTCCTCAAAGATTACATTAGAAAGAAAAAATCAGTAAAATATTTACTGTCAGTAAAAGCCTAGTGGCAAATTAGTGTTTTTGGTTAGTTCTTGCTAATTTAGCACAAGAAATCGCTTTATTAGCAATACATTTTCCTAGTAAAAAAAGACATTATTTTAAGCCATACATTTAAAATGTAAAAAACACTTCTGGCAAGCATGTGGGCTCTGATTGTCAAACATATGCCATAAATTCATAGGCAGAGTCGGGGCAAATCATTTGACCTTCTTGTGGCTCACACAATCCAGCTGTAAAATTAGATGAAAGCAGAACTGAAAAACAGATGCTGCTGCATCCAATTTGAGCTTTCTTGAACAAACAACATCTTAAGAGAACAGAATCAATGTCTTGTATAAGCTGAAATATTTTATTTGTTGGTTGTTGCCAATCTGTAAATTTAAATAAATAAATAAATAAATAAATAAATAGATAAAAACTGAAAAATGGTGCAAGTCTGTCGCAGGTATTATATTCAATTTCCTAAATATGAATTCATTACATCCTTGCAGAGACAGCAGCTACCTGTAAAGAACTGAGCCTACTGGCCCCTGGCAAGGAACGTTTGCCTGGCGTGAGTAGGGTACCACATCTAAACCATCTGTCACATCCTGTCTGGACCTAGGAGAGCTTACAGGGCCAGCCAGAGAAAAGGCCAGGCCAAAGCACATGACATATGCACTGATTTAGTTCATTTTTCTAGGCAGCCAGCCACGCCAGAAGCTCTAGCTGGAATTTGAAAATCCTCTTTTCTCTCATCAAGGCATAGAGAAATCTACTTTTCGGTCATATCTAGGTTGCCAGCTTATGTTGGTCTCCAGCATGTTGGCAGCTGATAATAACTAATGTACCATAATGTCCTATCCAGCAGGCTCTGCCTTCCTAGCAGGCATCAGTCACACCTAAGGTATTCTGAGTGTGCACTACTTGCACTAGGTCTCTGCAATCACAGGTAGTGGAGTCCTTACAAACCTGAGAACAAGTTTGCTCTCAGACAACAGAAACCTGAGCATTGGTAGCTGCTGATACCCAAGTCAGCATGCGAGTTTCCACCTTGCTGCTTTAGGATTTGCTATGAAGTTTATGCTGGGAAAGTATTTAAAAATCCTGGGGTAAGTTATACACAACAAACATACACACACACACATACAAAGCAGAATGCACACCCACAACAAAAGGCTGCTTACTTCTTTTTGAACATGGGAATATACACAGCTCCTATCATTACAGCACTTCTATTTCAAAGGCAAGAAGGCCAAACATATCTGTATTTGAACCTTGTCTTCTGACCTCACTTTTGGGAGGGAGGACATTGTATTATGGTTATTTTCAAGACTATAATTTGAAACAAGCAGATAAACAAAACATCCTGAGAAGTTTAGTCTAAGGAAGAATGAAATTATGTCTGTTGCTTCCTTTTTTTCTACTCTATTGCATTTATTGACTACATAAAGTAGTCAATGAATTTAGCCAGAGCTGGAAGCTATTTTTGCCTCACTTTCTTCTCCAACCAGAAAATATTCCCTGTTTAGTGAATTAGTTGCCTTCATCTGCCCTAGAGGTGGAGGATGCTTCCTTAAGACAAGGACATACTACCCAGAGGTCTGGGACCTACAATAATTAAATATAACTGAGCCAGAACAGTACTACAAATTTCAAGTCTATTTTTGAATGCTGTCTGACTGTGCCAACAGGTGTAGTTCTTGTTACAAATAGTAAGGAAAAGCTAATAAGTAGTGTACTATATTTCTTTTGGCAGGAAAGAAAATAAATTCTTTCTAAATATATTACCCCTTGTTTTCCCCCACAGGACTAAAGCTGATGGAAATACGTTTCCCCAATAAACATCTCCTCATACTGTTTGTGAGGAGCTGTTTATGAGGAAGGAGTTATTACATTAATTATCCTGTCATTCCAAAATTTAATTCTTGTAGCAATATCCAATATCATGTCCTAAGGGCACATCATATTTTCAGATAAAGGCTTTTATTATTATTATTTCAAAAAAAATCCTTTATTTTAACAAATTTGCATGAGTTCCCGTCATTTTATCTGATTTGTCTTTTTTCATAGAACTAATCCACCACTGGTTGCTGAGATAGCTTTTCCAGTTGAACATTGCTTTGCCAGGGAATGTAGGCTTACTTTATATCTTCTTGAAAATGGAGTATACAGAATAGTGAGAATTCCCTAGAAACCAAGCTGTAGAGAGATGAAATCAAATCCTTTGTTAATAAATGTCACAGTTTAATCAAAAAAAAGAAAATAAAAGAAAATTACAGGCTATATAACAGTAACTAATTCTACTAAAAGGGCAAATAACATGTTATGTTTCGTGATGAGAAAAAATATTATGTGACTGTTTCTGCCTGTTTGTGTCATATAAACCCTTACAAACCAACTGTATCTACATCAGTGTATGATGTTACAAAATTAGTTTTGAAAAATTATGATCCAACACTAGATGTACAAAGATACTTTTTGCAAAACCAACAAACAAAAAGACAGCATTACTTATTTTGCAGAGAAAGAAGACTACAGAAGGTTCAAATAGGATTAAATCCAGCCTTAAGTCCCTAATATTTTCAGCATTATGGATAGCTAATACTTGCATGTTTCTAGCTATCTGTGAATTTTAATTAAACATGAATGTTTCTGTAAAATGGAATGGAACTTCATCTGATACTCTAACACAGACCTAAACTCTAAAATATCAGGTTATATGTCTCAAGTAGTTAAAAGGTCCTCTAAGTAGAGGACAATAGAATTCCACTTATTTTTAGGAATATTTTAGGAACAGGGACAGCTTGCTCAAATTGCAGACAGACTAAAGTAATGAAATTGTACTTCACATAACACATAGCTGTCTCTTTTGGGGGGAATTCTTGGATTCCTTGCTCCAGTTCAGCCATTTCAACCCTAGTATCTTAGTTCAAATATTTATCTGGATACAGCGTGTTTGTGGAAGAGTCATTTCTGAGGCACCACCTTGAGCCCTTCCACAGGAGCCTTTATCATTCGCATCAAAACAGCTTAAAGAGCTCATACAATTAAGTCATCTCTTTGAAGGGCCAGAAAACAGCTTATACTTCAGAAATTGCCTAAAAAGAGGTCTGCCATAGCCAAACATGGATGAGCTTCACAGAGTATGAGACTCTCAGGAGCCAAGCGGAGAGTTGCATCTTTCTCCAGGAGAGACATTACAAAATAGTTTAAGTGCAAGGCAGGGAATGCTCCTCATACTTACATCTCCTGGGGCAGGGCAGAAGACAAGCTAAAAACAGTTGAAGTGAAAGAACATCAACATCCTTCTGAAATTGTTATCCTTTCATCCTCTGCAGTAAGAAAATCTATGTTGTATTTGAAGCCTTACACTTGGCTGAATGACTACGTTCAAGAAGCTGATATCGAACAACCTAAGGCCATCAGCTTCAGCTGCATTTCATCTACTGGTTTAGTTACAAGAGCAGCAAAATGTACACATTTGATGGAAGAAGTTACGAGTTTAAGGCTGCCACTCTGAGTGGAGTACCAGAAAATAGCCATGCTGCTCCTCCATAGAAAAGCCAGGGCTTTGCAGCAAGATGTGTTACATGGAAGAGAACCAGGAAAAGTCTTTTCTATCAGCTCTACACTAGTGTAGAACATGGAGTAATTGTCATTAATGAATTTCTCATCCCTGGAAAAGTTAGTCAGTGAGGACAAATTGGAAAAAATCTCTCAAAGACCAGGAATTAAGAGTACAAGTAAATTGTCTGTTGGGTTTCATTGTCTAAGGCAGGGGCCTTCAGCAAGCCTTAGATGCCCATATGGGAGAAAAAAAATATATAACAAAAGGTGGAGAATGAGGAAGACCTCAGAAGAATAATTTTTGACACTGCATGGAGGGTTCCTTTAGGAACCCCTGAAAAACTTCCAGTGGAGGGGCAGAGAAAATTCAGCCTCTTTACCAAGCTTTTGATTTGTGCATCCCTAGCAGCATCTTGCAGGATAAAATGCTTCTAGTCTTCCTCCTGACTTTTAGGGAATTTCTTGTAATGTGTTATTAACTAGGAAAGTTATTCTCAAAGTATGTTACTTTACAATATTACAATCATTTTTCAGCCACAAAAGGAAAAGAAGCAGCAGACTGACTTTAATGGCTCATATTTTGGCTTGCCTTTTAGTCCAAAGTGAAGTTGTGGCAAAAATAAATACAAATAAAGGGTCTAAAACCTTTAATACAAAATTACATGTAAAATTAATAAAATCAGACAAATTCTTATCAGTTCCTGAAGTAATCGCAGATCAAAGCCATCCTACATTTACAAAACACTGAGCTACATAATGCTCCTGAACTGAGCAGTTTTTTGTGGGGAAGATAAATTAATTGCTATTCTGACCTTTCAGTTTCAGTGCTGACCCAAGGCAAAGAGGAAGGACAGTGGTTCTGAAAATAACTGTGCAACAGGATCTTAGAACTTTAATCATCTCAAACAGTCACCTACATTCTTAGTCAAATAGCCTGCAACAGAATTAAACGTGTCTGCGGCTACGAAGTTCATTGAGGCAATGTCAAAGGCCTCTCTTATTATTTACACGTATGTTGTTCGATTTGGCAGATGTTTGTTTTGCTGAGACCTGACTGATCTCACTAGAAACTGTTCCATTTATCCAGATCCTGCAAAGTTCAAAGACCACGCGGACAGGAGGGGTGGCAATCAGCCAGCAGAGGAGAGTTTTGTGCCCAATCGATACCCTTGGCCCTGTCCAGCACGCTCCGACAAGCAGGATAAGTGTCATCTCCCCTTCCCCCGCTCCCCATTAAAAGTACTTGCAAAATGTCACATACTGCATACTCCAGAGGTGGAAATGTTATCATGGCACAGGTCAGTAAACTATTGATGGGACTAAGCTATGTCTACTGATGTTTAGGGAAAGATGTGTGGCAGTTTGATCTAGCAAGGGAGCTATTTTGTATGCCAAACACAACTCTGTTCCCTGTGTTGTTTTTTTGGTTCATTTTATGATGCTTTAATGTCAAAGCTTCAGCAAACACAGGATCACAGTATAGCATTGTCCACAGCAGATGTTTAAAAAAAAAGGAAAGAGGTTTTTTGTATGCTGCAATGTTCTAAAAAATTAACTTGTAGTTTGTCACTCCTTAAAGTGTGAGAGCCTTCATACTGTACAGCTTCATCACATACACAAAATAATGACTTGCAATGATAGCCAAGTTTACTAATGTTCTAATTGTGTCACTGTGAATTAAATATACAGTAGTTTGAATTGCTTTGATAATGCCTGTAGGGTGACTACTAGCAATGAGAGCAATATCAGGTCAGACATTTGGGTCACAGTGAGTCAACCTTTCCTAACAAAGTTGGACTTCTTTCATCTGATTTTAGCTTTGTCATAACATAAGTTTTTGATCAGAAGCTCAGTTTGTTTGGAGGAAAAAACAAAATACACTGAGCATGTCCATGTAGTATAGCTTTATAGACTGTATAATTTATTAATAGTTTTTTTCCCCTATTTGCATATGTCTGATTCTTTTTGCGTACATTCAGTATACTGCTCAACCATGGACGGAAACCACTTGAAACTGCAGACTTACAGAATCCATCCCAGCACTGCAACAAAATAGAGGCTTGCAAGATCTGAATCATAGAAGGCGACCGAATTTGGCAGGCATGATTTGTTAGCATAGTTTCCAGAATAAATATGTACTGTACTTGGATCTCATCTCCTCATGGATGGACCAAGGGCTAGTTAAAATGGAAGATGATATTCTTGCTTATGCTGCCTTGACAGAGTAAGCAAAAATCATTCTGACATATTTCTGAGAAATGGGTCAACACTGAATATCTGCTGCACACAAATGAATAATGCAAGAGGGGCAGTCATGGGACAATCTGTATTATCCCTGTAGACATTAAGAAGTCTACCCACCATATGCCACAAGGAATTCTGTTCCTTCCAAAACTCACTCTTCAGGGCAAAACTATTTTGCCACCCTCATCGGATAAGTTTTCTGCAAATGGTACAGTCTGAACTTCTAAAATACTGTCTATAGCATACATACCCTACACTTACATGTACGTGTGTTAGTATGCATGTATGCATGCATATGCATGTATTCACAATGCATGTAATCACTTTTAATATATATTTGTGGTAAAGACTAAAGAGAAGCATACTCTTACTTAAAGAGAGTTATTTCCACTGATTAATGAAACTCAGCCTTCAAGGCTTGTTCACCTGTGCTGGCACCAAACTGACTGGGCACACTAGAAACAGGTTCTTAGGGTGAGGATTTCACTCCATGTAAAACCACACGTGGTTGCGTTTCCAGATCTGCTAATGAAAAGATAGCAGCAGATGGTATTTTCCAGGCAGATGCAAGAGAGCTATGCCTTCTCAGCTTATAGAGCACAAGCCAATCTGAAACCAGAATTTCTGTGAAAATGTAAGTGCAATCCTGAGCTTGAAATAATAAGTCTTATGGATATTCAGAATGTGACAATTTTGGCTGCACCAGGATTGCCACACAGCTTTTATAGTGTCCTGTAACTTCATATGTGTCTAGAGCTGATGTTGTGCCTACCTGTAGTTTCCTATATAGATATATACGTTGTAAAGCTTATGACAGCAAACCAAACAGGCCAGCACTAAGGTGTGATGATAAATACTACCGTACTGTCGGTACTCTCGATGCGTTTCACCTGTACTAACTATTTTTTTCCCAGAAAACACTCAGATATAGTACTGGGGACTCTCATGGGTTAAGAACCACTCTCAAGAGGCAAGAGACCAGGCCACTCTGTTTCAGGGGTAAGGAAGCAATGGAGGGAAGGAGGGAGATTAACCGTATGGAAAAAAACTATGCTATGCTTTTTATCTGCAGGGCCAGATGTGAGGATTGTCTCCATCTATTTGCTGTCACAGACATAGCCTCTGAGGCCTACCTTTCAGACTGATAAAACACTTACAGTGAATGTATGAGGAATATGAAGATTCACCAGAATGACAGTTTGCTTCCTTCAGAATGCAATATTTGAAACAGCTACTCAAGTGAGTACTCATATAACCGTGCCAAAGGAAATAAATAAGAAACAGATATGTGAGAGAGTTATAGGTTCTAGCCATTATTTTGCTCTTGGATCTGAACTGTATCTCCTTCTGCTGCTCTGATTTTGAACCACAGATGTCTTAGCTAGTATCCTACTCTATAAGGCGAAGCTTACAAAATGGCCCATAGAAAAAGAAACCAGCAAGTTGGTTTATTGAATTTGAACAGATGGTTAAAAAGGGACATACTGAAAGCATTTAAATGTTCAAAAGGATATTGATTAAATATAAACCAGATACATTTGATGTCTTTGGATAGCCCAGACTAATTTCTCAGACAATACAGAGAAAATAAATTCAGTCAGAATATATCTGATGGAAAGAGTGGAAAACATTAAACTCAATTCGAATAGAGGTAGGTAGAAATAACTTACATGATACTTGAAATTTGCTGACTCAAGAGAATTTAATAATAGTAAATATGCCTACTGCCAGACACCACACTCTGAAATCTAGTGTTGTGATCC
The DNA here is from genome assembly GCA_013399715.1 of Alectura lathami. NCBI lineage: Eukaryota > Metazoa > Chordata > Aves > Galliformes > Megapodiidae > Alectura > Alectura lathami. Next base: position 66,871 of record VXAV01002387.1, on the reverse strand, counting down.
AGAACATAAATTCTTCTGCATGTGCAACCAAATGGTAATGGTAAGAAGTGGCCTTGACAGTGTGAAGAAAATTCTGCAGACATACTTCTGCAAAGAAAACCTAAGGGTTTTGTTGGAAAGTAGAGAAGTTGGCATTTCTGCGGTACAAAAGATTTTTTACAATTATGTTCTTCCTGTTCTCAACCCTTTTTCTTTCCCATCTGCTTCACTGTAGTATCTAAATCTCCTTTATTCTATAGCAATACCTCAAATATCTGGCTAATTTACATTTTGGAGTAGGTGTGTGTCTAACTCAGAATAACTGTAAATTCTTCCTTAACAGCTGAAAGTCTGCTCCCTGTTTATTTCCATTAAAAAACAAAACAAAACAAAACAACAACAACAGCAACAACAAAAAAAACAGAAAGAGCCTGTTATCAAGATGATTCTAAGAAGCTCAGATTCATAGTTCTGTTCAAATACCCTGGTTAACACAGTGAATGTGTCACCTTTGATGGAGAAGAGGGAGCTAAAAGTGGCTAAAAGTGGCTTAAAAATAATAATAAAAAATATTGCAAAATCTGTTTGGGGAAAAAAAAATGGAAAGTTAAAGTATCTGTATTAAAACCTGGACTACAAATAATTTGAGAACTGTTTAGAAATGAATTATGCTGGATTTGCATTTTTGAACCATTTAGTATACAATGACCGTAGGCTGTTACATACATAACGGAACCCTTATGATAAACAAGGTAATTTATCAAGCTCTGTCTTCAAGCTACGAGTTTGATATGGTTCCTTAAGTAATTGCGAAGTAGATGTAGACAATAAGGTTATGCACATGGGCAAATTCCTAGTGGACTTGCAGGAAAGGGCATCAGAGGTAGGAAAGGCCAGAATCACAACAATACACAGTTAAAGCTATGTAATCAATATGATCTGAAGAGTTCTGAACTTGCTGTAATTGTCCAATATTGGTGCAATGTGATTATGATTGTGAAGAAGATTTCACCGGCAATTTTTGGTCTAACTGCTGCAATTTGCATCTTGCATAGGGATCATCTCAAATTAATTGCAGTGAATATTTGGTATCAAACTGCTCTGTTCTTCTTGTTTCATCACAGGCCTGCACTGGTCTGCAAAAATCAAGATACAATTTAAACACTTGCCATCTTTGCAGGGTATGACTTATCATAAAAATGCACAAACACCTTCTGGGGTGAGATTTCTTGGTGATTATTACATAAGAAATACATGTTGAAATGCACACTTTAGTCTATATAGGTCTAATCCAGAACTCCTAGAAGTCAGTTACAGGGTAATCATATATTTTGCCAGGCTCTTATATTTAGCTGAAATTAAGACTTTGCCTGTTCCACTGATTTGAAGACTCTATTCCCAGCCAGGTAATTCTGCCCAATCCCTGCATTTTATCAGCAACTGTCAGGGAAAAGCGTTTAAAAAACAAGGTAACANNAAAAAAAAAAAAAAAAAAAAAAAAAAAAAAAAAAAAAAAAAAAAGCAGTCTCACCAATAAGCAGGAAAAACAACAAAATATCGACATCCACAGAACAAGCTACAGAGTATAACTACATAGCAGTGTTGATTCCACAAATATTGGCCATGTTGCACTTCAAGGGGAAAGGAAGAAAGAAGGAACTCACTGTGCTGAGTACCTGGTCTTCTCCTGTTTACTAATAAAGTGGAGTTAACCAGAAATGAAAAGAGACAATCACATTCCCAGGATTTGGGGATTTGTCACAGGCTTACTATTTGCATTTATTGGAGATGGTGAAGAGATGTATTGAGGCCATTTACCTTGCACATCCTCCCAGGAAACTTTCACACATCAGTGCCTACTGCCCAGAAAGGTCAGGTGCTGTACAACTACAGCAGGACTGTTCCGGTGTCGCAAAGTGGAGTGTCTTCTATAATTACCAGATAACTTTTCTTTGATAACATGCCAAGAAAATAATAACTTTGCTAGGAAAAAATGTAAAACTGTGACAAAGGGAGGCATCTATCTGTTTCCACAAATCCCATGGTGACTATTTGGGCCCTAATTAACAGTAGCTTTCTAAAGTGAGAGATAATTGCTGGCACACATAATGTAGACTTCAATCGCTAAAATGAGCAATAACGAATATTCACTTTGAAGCTTGCCTGACAGAATGCTTAGACTACAAAAAGTTAAAGAAGTACCTTGAATATAGCTGATAAATGAGATTCCTTTCCTCCACTTTCCATCAGTATTTAAGCTCTATCACTTTTAATTCTTCAGGTCTGGAGCTTTGTCTCTTAAAGTCAGAGATTTATAGCAAGTGAGAAATGTCCATATTAAAAAGGTAAAAGAGATTCAGATTATATCCTTTTCTGACCATTATAATTAATAGCTGTATCTTCAGTTGTAACTAATTGAATGGAGGTCAGTATGTTGCCATGGTAATGTCCTAGCCAAGCAATTTTACCCATTTTCCAGTCTACTGCCCCTTTGCCTAACTGCGAGTTATAAAATGTTTTAATTGCAAGATTTGCAAATGATGCAACATCTGGGCTGCAGATTTACATATAAAGGAAGAAGATTAATGGAATTATTAACATATCTGTGCAAACCCTTGAAGTGCTGAATATAATTACTGTAGATGAGCATTTCTACTGCCCACCTTTGTGACGTGTCGGAAATCCATGCAATTCATGAAGAAAAACGCAGATGTGTATATATATGTGTATATACAGATGTGTATATTCTTTCTCTATGCCACTAGCAGTAAGCAGAAGAAAGATCATTCTGCAACTGCCTTGGAATAACAGAGAAATATTTTTAGTCACTGCACCAAAACAACAATATAACTTTTTTACTTGTACTGTTGTTTCATTTGATTATTTTGGAAAACAAGTCATGTTAGTGAACTTTTAAAATTCTAGTTAGCTTTTTCAACATCATTATTCCAAAACCAGACATCAGCAAGGAGTAAACAAACAGCCCTCCACTCTGTGAATATATAAATGTACTAAAAAATGTAACAACATGCTTCCTACTAATCAAAATCTAATGATTCCCTGAAAAAGTCACTAACATACATAAACGGGATTCTAATGTAGCTCGAGTCCTACAGTAGTTGCACGAGAATAACAAAATTATTTAAAAACAAAACAAAACTCAAGGAGAATCCGTATACTTAGAGAGAAAAATAGGAGTAGGAAACTGGTTCTCTTTTTCACAAAATGCAGCAGAGTGGTCATGCAAAAAGGTACAGATTACAACCAAAACATCTCAAACGCAGTGGTAATTACTGTCTCACCATGCAACTTTCCCTCCAAACCTGCAGTTATGGAAGGATATTGTACAACATTTCCAACAGGAACCACATGAGTTAGGAATCTGATTTCCATTATTATATATGACTTATATAGTGAAGTCATTCTGCTTTAGCTTCCTAAATAACTAATGCTTTTTATTCAATAGTCAATTTTAAAAATTTAAAATTCAAGGCTCAGTTCTGCAACAGCTTCAGTTTCTGTACTATGAACTAAGATCTCTTTAAAGGATAGTTGGAGAAGATCTTGCGATGGTACACAAACTTTATTGTCTGTAATAGATTTGTAACAGGCCTTACTATATACTTTGGAAAGATTTTTTTTTTTTTTTTTGACACTAAAACTATGGGACTCAGCAATATTTTTACCTGATTTAAGTATCAGGACTTTTAAAATATTTTCCACCTGTATGGTTTTACATATATCCCTTCTAATACAAACTCTTGAAAATGCAAGAGTTAATCATTTATACTGAAGTAAATTTAGAGTCACTTCTGAAAACTTTGACATGGCCTTAGATATACCAAGTTATCATGAACTACTCTTGTCTTGCAGAACTTCTTTTGAGGGACATCTGTTCCCACATCTTCAAAAGAGTCCTCTTTCATCCTCCTGACTAGAGAAGTTTTTTCATTTTCACATACTTCTTTGTCAGGAATTTCAGGATATAGTAAACTTAACACATTTTCTTCCTTGATTTTCAAGAGATCCCTGATAACGTCTGGATGCAATAAAATAGTGGAACCATTTGAAATTTTCTGAAATGTTCCCTTGAAACTGTCCCACTGATGTAGATTTTAGTCACAACTTTGGGAAATTTCCACCGATTTCAATATATTGGTACCGTACTTGCCTTAATTAAATCCATAAAATGCTTTTTTTTCACACAGTCTTTGGTAACATAGCCAAACTTTACTCTTCAAAAGCAGTTGATAATTATGTGCATAGGTACAAAGTTCCAGAAGAGAAATTGGATGGAAACTGGATTAAACACAGTAGAATGACATCAACTAAATTAATAAAGATAAATAAAAATGAAAATGACCAGAGTAACTGCTTTTAAATTAGTGATAAAAATAATTGCCGAAAGATATAGGAGATGTCTAACATGATGCAAATAATCCTGTACATATGTAGTTCTGCTCACAGTCATGCAAAAGCATGAAGGAAGAAAGTTATGCCTGAGTTGCCTCCACTTAATCTTCTTCTTGTTTTCAGCTAAATTCCTTTGTGTGTGGTGCAATCCAACATAAAGTCTAAGTGCTGCTGCTACAAATAGATTGTATACATCTTATTTATAATTTATATCTAGAGACATGTATGTTCTTAGTTCTGAACACAAAAAGTAAAGATGTGGTATCTGACCGAAAAAAAAACTAAACTCACTTTGATACAACCTCTTCCAACTCAAAGAGCCAGCCATGATATGTCACAACATATGGGACAAATTTGGTAGACAAAAAGAAATGAAAGCAAAAACAAAAAGAAAACACCAGCAAAAGAAACCCAACTCTTTTTNNNNTTTTTTTTTTTTTTTTTTCGTCTGAGGGTGGTACAGGACTGTATTGCATCTTACACAGAACCAAAGCAAAATACAGAACATTATTATTGTATATTATGTTGTTAGAATTTTAAATGAGGGAATAGAGGCCTACTCAGAAACCAAGAGTCCGAGAGTTCAAATCCCATGCTGATTTGCCTGTACTAAAAATTGAATCTTCTCATTGAGAAAGTGATAGACTAGCTTCTACCTGCCTCTGCATAATTGTGGAGGATTTTGGCACGTCTGTATCCTGCTAATTATCAAGTCAGAAATCATTATGGAATTAATAAGCTCTGTTTGTAATCAAAAGGGCTTTAAATTAAACTAAAAATAAAATAAAAGATAGAAAGCAGAGAAACAGTATAGAAATCTGCAGCATACAGTCCTACAGAATTTAGTCCTACACTACTGTATTCTAAGTTTCTAATGATTGTTAAAACCTCTGGAAGTCATGCTTATGGTATATGAAGATTGGCTTCTAATAATCAAAGCACCAAGATAAAGAGGAATCTTGGAAGTAGCGTGGCTTAAATACTTTTATAACTAATAGTTTCCACACACGAAACTTTCTTCTCACGAAACATGCTTTAGTTAAAGCACAGATTACAGACAAGTTATCTATTCTTAAATGCAGTGTAGGTCGTTAAAGTTAAATGAAACAATGAAAAGGTGTGGGGGGAAGGAAATTACATATGCATGACACTGATATTGTTTAAATGGCGTTTAGGTACTCAAACTTTTGTGTTTATCATACTACATTTGAAACTACTTTAAAATGATATATCATAAATGAATCCATATCTTATGCACCTAAAATTTTCTGGATAAGAAAGATCTTTCATAGTTGATTCTTTGCATGTTCTCTTACAGTGTTTTATTACAGGAATAATTAAAAAAGAGAATGACTAATAAAATACCACTGTTCTCCCACTGGCATTTCTGGTCTTATCAAAAGTGTCAATTTTTTTGCATAATAGATTGACTCACACTTCAAGTGTGAAGCAACACTTGAAATTATCCATGCCCATACTGATACATGTCCATATGTTTTTCCATCATTCTTCAAACAATAACCCAGGGGCAAAAAAAAATTATAATCTAGGAAACCTTCTAGAATGATCCTTACACACGTGTATTCCAAAAATTTTTTGCTCCAGTATACAAAAAACAATATTAAACAGCAAACAGTGGCATTAAAAAAATGCATGAAGTACAGTAAAAGATTTAGTAAAGTTAATAACTTCGCTGCCTGTGCACTTGAGACTTTGGCTTCTTTCTGATGTTTTAATAATTACATACTTCATACTGCCTAGCATGAATTGAAAGTGGCAGGACAAAGTCCAACAAATAAAAGGACAATGATTTCTACCCTATCACCTACTGTAGCAAGGATTTTGAAAGTAACTTCAGTTAAACAATAGATGCAGACAGGCTTTAGAGACTGATGGGAACGGAAAATGAATTTGTCTACTTACGTTTATACAATATCATACTTGTCAGATAGGTTAGGTGTGATATTTAATGATTTAGTGCTAAACTTATCAAAAAGTCAACCTTAACGTTCATTTACCAGAGGAACAGCTGGCATTACAGTATTGCAAACAATGCATTCATTACATGTTTTATTTTTAATCAGGCTATTTAATTTCAAGAGAACAGAAACAAACCAAGATGAAAATTAAACAGTAAATTAAAAGTTAAGAATGTGGTCCATACATCAGTGTCCTGTGTATTAATTAGAAAAATTCATTTACTCTTAAGAGGCCTCACAACAGCTTATAATGCTTCTTTAATCTCATTTCTCATCCTGGTCTTCTGGAAGATCATTTGCTAATTATAGCTCACAGTTCAACAGCTTGGCTGATTTTCCAGGAGGTCACAAGCTCTGGTTTTCACAGGTGGGCAAGCAAACCCATCAGTGTACTGTCTTGAGGCATGCACTTTCACTCCGCAGAGGCTAGAGAAAACCTGTCCTTTGGTTACACGCCCGTTTGAAGGCCACGGCACTGCCCCAGCCCCCTGCCCTTGATCTCCTGTTATTGCCTCTCCTCCTGCTTTTCCCCTCCAGTTTCAGCAGCCAGCCCAGCACTGCTCTCATCAGGCATGCAGCACCAAGAGAAGGGGGAGGAAAGGATGGAAGGAGCTGGCACAGCCATGTGGATAACCCCCAGCCTGGCTTCAGCAGCTCCCAGTGGATTGTCGAGAAAACATACCTGTACACCATATTCACAGTCTGCCATCAAGACTCAAAAAGTTCAGCTACAAGACAAGAGAGGATGCACAATTCCAGGTGTTGGCAGGTTTCTAAAGGTTAGGAGATTTCCATGTAGTTAAACACAGAGAATTAATTTTCTTTCTGTGACACTTTGGTATGTTTTAAACTCCTCCCGTGGCCTTTCCCATACTGCCCTAATTAAGCTTCTGGTTGTGCTTCATCTCCTGTGATGAGTTCACTCTCTAGTGTGCTGATCCCAGCAAATTCAGATTTTACCTCTTCTGCATTACATATATCTCATAAAGAAGCATGTGCTTCATATTCTCTATCATTGTACACTGTGCAGGAGAAAAGTTGCAGCAGGAGTTAATAATCCTCTTGCAAAAATGGGAGTCATTGCAAAATCAGAAAAAAATACGCAGCAGAAAAATATGCAGCAGTGTTTTAAGGGTAGTATAGTCTAGGTCAGAAATTAGAAGGAACTGAGGTCAGGAGGAATCACAATGTTTGAAGACTAGAAAGGAAATAGCTTGAAAAATATCTGAACAGATTGTTTAAAGTAAGAATGATTATTCAGGACAATTTCTGTTTCTTCCAGCAGTTTGTCCATTTCTATCCAGCTATTCCCCAAGGAAAGAGCTAGCTACTACCAAAGGTGTAAGTGAAAAGGCTCATATCTAGCAGCTGAAAAATAATTGCCATGCCTTTCACATATAAGAATCTTTTCTGGTGTGCAGTTGTGAACATTAACTAACAAAAAATTAAAGACAATAAAATACACATAATACTTCTGTAGTCACACCAGGATGGACAGCAGCAATATCTTCTGAATTGCTGACTGAAAAGTATGGGAACTATGAAATCTTTCTGAAAAATGTTAGCTCTTTATATTTAAGATAGACTATATCTCATCTGAATAGTCATTTACTGGAAAGCTGTCAGCCTTAATTCAAGAGTTTCCAGAAACTTACAGAGAACAGGTCACGTAGAATACAAGCAGAAAAAAAGAGACACAAAGGAAACTGGGAAACAGATGTCCTGCTCAGTAAGGCCACTTGAAACAGTTCTCTGATGAGGAATACTCAAGTCAAGTACAGATTTGAAATATCAGAATCTTCAGTTTATTAAATTCTGTTCCTGTGCATCACACAATCCCAATGAACATTGTACTAACCCCCTGCAACTGGCTGATATATAATAGTCGAAAAAAAAAACCAAACACACATACACAAAAACCACAGTAATACACACTCAGCAAATCAGGTGCAGATCTCCCCGTTACAGCTAACAGAAGCCTTGCAAACTCTCACACTGGCCACAAAATGCTGGCCTTTCCACAGACCTCAGTCACAGACATTCAAAACTCACACACCTATGGAAGCACATAAAGGGAAAGAGGACAACATGGTTTTGCAAGTTAAGAATTATCTGAAGAGAGAGTTTCTGTTCCAAGAAGAAGAACAATTTCTAAAACCCTTATGGGAACTGCACAAGTCAAGAAAATCTATCCCGTATTTTCAGGAAAAAAAATAATAATAATTAAAAAAAAAAAAAACAGCATTTACATAGTCAAATTAAATTCCTGGTTTGGAATAAAACTGTAATTTATCAAGCTCAGATATTTTCTCCAAAGTGACATACTATATCTATGCCTAGATTGTCATGTCTGCTTCAGTCTCATATTCTAAAGCTGGTTTTATTTTGGCTAAGATGTCAGACATAATAAAATTGTAGAGCAAATGTGTTTGGTCTATGACAATACCGGTATGATCTCATTTATCATTGGGTGTATCAGTACAGGTTTATCTGTACATGCATGCTCATGTGCTCATGTTTGGATGTATACCGGGTAAATTACCATTTTGACAGGCTCTTCTCTGTGTAGGTAGGTTTTTTTGTGTGCGTGTTTGTAAAGGTTGTATTTTTGTCTGTTCCAGATTTGCATTTAACAAGCAATAAGATGTACAGAGAATTGCCTCATTCGGCCAGCGCAGTGTATGGCCTTCCACAGCAGACAGTTTAGAAGAAAGGGTTCTCCATTATTACAAAATGCTGCAACTATGTACATAGCAGTCTAGACCTCTTTTAAAGTCAGTGGAGGCATTTAAAAGGGGGTAAGCTGATCTTGTGTCTTTAGAAGCACAGACCTCATTAATCCTCATTGCCTAGAAATGAAGATAACTAGCTCAGAAATAGACACACATTGTAGACTTTTACAATTAGGTAAGTGGAGTCCCACCCAAGACCCTTAGATATAGTCAGCTCTATTATACGCATTTTCTACTCCATAGTGTATATTAAAGTTTGGTCATACTCCTTTCCCTAAAGGTAGAGTCCAAAATTAGTTTGTTTTAAATCCCTAGTGATACTCCAGCTACAAGTAATTAAAATTCACGTTACAATCTCATAAATTATAATGAACTTTGAAGACAGAAGAAAATTAAGCAATATTGGGAATGCAATAATCAGACTGCTTGTAGAATTTATGACATGGAAAAGAAAAAAACAGGCCATAGGGTGATATCAGGTGTCCAATAATTGAAATATCTCAGACTACTTTTGGGGAGGAAGTAAGAAGAAAGCTGCATTTTTAAGTCTCACATGTTCTACCATGCAGCACAGAACAAGGAACACAAAGAAAAATGACCTCAACAGAATTACTACACCTGGGACAGTGCCATACAGTACTCTGTCTGAACAGATAATTTCTTTATTATTACAAAATATCTATGCTGCTGTTGCTTGTTTAAAAATATCTAGATTGAGTTTTCTTCCTTCCTTTTATTGTCTTTTTCCTTCTCTCTTTCATTCTCTCTTTTTCCCTCTCTTTCATTTTTAATAAGTGATTAATCAGAAGTGCCATTGAGGAGTCAGCAACACTGCCAAATGGGAGATCTCTAGGGTTACCTTTAGTTGAAGGCAATTATGCACTCAAGTGCAGTAATATATTATATACTTTATCTCTGCAAAGAGCATATTCTTCAAACATTCTCCTCAGTTACAGCTTCTTTAGATCTTCTTTGAATAAGAACCCATTCTTGAAAGGGGGTCTTTGCTTCGTGGATGCAATTATGCAATTATTTTTGATAACTAATATACTTCTTCTTCGCAGTCTTAACCTCAATTTCTAGTTACTGTTGACAGTTTATCTACATTGCTCTTTTCCAGCATGGATTAAAATATTTCATTCTTAATTTATTTTAAACTCCATTAAGAGATTAATTTGAGATGGTGGTGAGCATTACTTTCTTCCTCTTCACTGTAGTATAATTTAAATATTGTACTCTGAAAGACATTATATCTCTTGAGTTCTTTTTTTTTTTTTTGCTCCTGTTTGGGTGTAA
>VXAV01002387.1:40853-56427 GCA_013399715.1 Alectura lathami | reverse complement strand
CTGACAGTTTAGTCACACAGAGATCTCAAAAAATATTTCTATACAAAATAAGAATTTAAATCTCTCTTTAACCACACTACTACAGTGCAGCAGACTCGCTCATTTCACACCTGGAGGCACCTGATGGACTAACTGGCGTCATAGCAAAAAGCATCATTAACTATTACAATTAAAGTTTACTGAGCAGACTTACAATCACCAAGAGAATTAGCTTCCAAGCTGGAAGTAAGAAAACTTAAAAGCTTCACAGCTTTGCTTGCTATCTGTTTTCTCATCTTAGAGAACAGCCATTGCAACTTTCATTGTAAGATTGAAAACCAGCCACTGTTGGCCTTAATGGAAAAGAACAGAGGAAATGTGTTAGTCAAAGGAAAAGTGAACTGTGTCACATGCAGGTTTTAATATTTAATGAATCTATATGGCTGCAATCCATTATGTGACAATTTAATTATATGACAAAAAAAGTTTGATAAATAATATTGTGGTAGGACATCTAATTCATTATTTAACAAAAAAAAATCAATAATTTCATAAATCATACTTTTACACACACATTCACACACACACAAGCTTTTTCAAGGAGGCAAAAATCCAGACTCCATAAGCCATTTATTTTCTGGTCAGGACAAGCTCAAATTGAAGATTAATCAGGCCTGGATGGGAATACATTTGACATATTTTTTAAAAGCTGTTAGATCAGGAATGATTACTCTTAGACATTTTTCCACTGATAACTTCCTGAAAATGTTGTACAAATAGAAAGACTATCTTTTGTACTTAACAGACAAAGATGAAATACCAAATTCCACTATTCTTAATCATACAAAACTGCTGTTAAAGTCAGTGGGATCGTTGAGCAGAGTACTCAGGCAGTCAACTAAGTGTTTTCAGAATTAGTGCTCAAGTTTAGACATAACATTACAATCAATAACAGGCAACAAAGGAAGTCCTCCTGAAGGATGAACCATGGTAATGATTTACAGCAAAGGACTGCTTCTTACTCCACAAGACATTCAGATAAAAGCAAGGTCAGGGGAGTAACTCCTGTGGCATGTAAAAATTTTGACATGAGAAAATAGAGACAGGGAAGATGTCAGCCAGGTGGAGCAGAAGTGGGATAACAGGCTCATGGCAAGAGAGAAGTGAATGCACCAGAGTGCAGCAAAGTCCAAAGTCCTGCACTGAAGAACAAGGAATAGGTAAAAGTGAGTTAAAAGAACACATGAAAGGAAATCTGGGGATGAGACACATGAAGAAGAATTGCCAGTTAGCAGATTTCTAAGATCATGTTGTGTGGTTCACATAATTAATTTGTTAAGAAGTAAGACTGTGTAAAAAAAGAAAAAAAATTCTTTGCCAGTCACTCAAGCTCTCCTTGAACTCTCCCCACACTTCTGTATGTCTTGTATTGGCATCTATTGATTTGTCATATCATACGTGACATTTTGCAACTCCAGTCCATATGGCATGACTCCAGCGCACAATGTTTTCATGTTATGCAAAATAATCTTAATTCATTTTGGCAAAATATTGGCCCTAAGATTTAGACCCAGTTCTGCTAGACCCAGCTCTGTTTGCAGGTTACATTTGGACTTGAGTACCGACAATTCACATCATACTGTTTTCAGGAAAATATTTTCTTAAACATATGTTTTAAAAAATGAACACTTTATTACAGATGTCCAGTCTACTATTTATGTCAAATATATTTAATACAAACTTTAGAATTACCTAGTTTGATACCAACATTTTGTTTCATTATGACAGCATTGTCCCTTCAATGCCTGTTTGTCACAGCAGTTTTGTTGCACCATTTTTTGTTAGATAGCACATACTCTATGGAGTTCCTTCTCCCCTCGTGAACTTCTGCAATTACGTTTTCATTATTTTACATCTTTTCACAGGTTTCCTGGGACTGCAGAATGCTGTTAGTTTTAATTTTTTTTTTCAAGTGAGTTCGAGGAACTTGTGAGGCTATGTAAAAACAAATAATGATGAATCTCTGCTTCTCCAGGGTTTTCCAAAGAAGCTAACATGCTGCAAATATAAATATACTAATCTATATACAAACATAAGCAAGCCAAGTTCTCAGTATCAGAAGAAAAGAATATAGCATTTATTATTCCTTAGAGCATGCATTCTCAATTTAGAAGCAATACTCATCTAAAAACTGGAAAGTCTGGAGACAGAATTTTGTTGTTGAAACAAAATTATTCTCAATCACCTATGAATAGCCTGATTGAGCCTTTTCCCCTCTCCTGAAATACACATAAAGACGTCTGCATTTTGACCTCAAAAAAACTCAAAAACATATCACAGCCTAAAAGTAGTCCAATTGGACTGCTTCATACTGTTAAGATTTTGAATTATTGCAGCAGGGTTACTGCTGTCTCGATAAGAATATTAACTGTGTAGAGCGGCTGCAGTTTACCACAGGCCTATTCGGTTGAAATGTACACAGAAATGCTACAGTGATGTCTGCTTCCAGTCAGCATCACCACTTTATCCCATTGTATTTATACCTCCAATGCCAGGAAATAAGAAATGAGATCGGTAATAGTCTTAAATGGAACAAATCTCTTCTAGCTTGTGGTGGGCACTGTAAAACGAAACTATATTGTTGTTACAGTGAACAAAAGAAGAAAGAATTTAATAAAATAATTTTAAAATTTTTACTTGATTACAAGTAAGAGAGGAAAATACAAAATATTATTCTTAACGTACTTAGGTTGCTGGATTTTTTGTGTTTATGAGCAACACATTTACATTTGGGAATATCAAAATACTTCTGATTTATATACTTTGTTTCCAGAATATTTTATTGTTTTTCAGAATTTTTATGTTAAAAATCTATGTTTTAGCCTTTTACCTAGTTTGAATTTGGTAAATTTTTTTTTTTTTTCAGTTTTCTGCTGAATTCTCTTTTACTGCTTAGAATGTTTCAAATGAGAGAAATGAGAGAATAAATAAATCATTGGAAAGTCATTGCAGTGAAATATTTACTTCAATAAGTACAATTTTGACTTTTCATAATCACTGTTTTTCTTCTCTTAGCAAATAGTTTGCTTTGATTGTTAATTACCTAATTAATTACCTAATCTTGATTGGCTAAATTGCATGGTTCCTAGTATCTGGTTGCATCTCTATAGTTTAATTAGAAAAACATGAATTATCCACAGACAGAAGTGGTATGAAAGTTTGCCACTGAAACTTTATCTCAGTTCCATAATTGGAAAGTTTTAATCTCTTTGCCATTAAAATAAAAGAAGAAGGAAAGCTGCTTTTACATCTAAACAAAACATCCCAGGAGTATGGTATCATAGAATCACAGAATCATAGAATGGCTTGGGTTGGAAGGGACCTCAGAGATCATCTAGTCCCAACCCCCCTGCCATGGACAGGGCTGCCAGCCACCAGCTCACTAGATCAAACTGCCCAGGAACCCATCCAGCCTGGCCTTGAACACAGCCAGGGATGGGGCAGCCACAGCTCCTCTGGGCAGCCTGTTCCAGTGCCTCACCACTCTCTCAGTGAAGATGGTATGCCAAGATGAGCATAGTTCTGATTCTTCTCCTATTTCATGAACAATATATGTGCACATTAGCAAAATGTTAAAGTTAATTAAAATCTTAAAATTTAAAAAAAAAAAATATGGACATATGGTTTTGCTGCATTTGTTCAGCTTTGGAAAAAAAATATTTTGAATATCATAATAGAAAGCATATTGTATGAAGTCACATATCACATTTCACGTTTTTAACATCCCTACATTTTCATCATGTCAGGTATGTAAGTGGATATGCTTCAATAACATAGTTCGCACTGGTAGAAACCATTTCCTTTTGTATTGTATTTTGTTCAAAATAATTGCCAACAAATATGCTAACACTGTTTTGCACATGTACCTTGATGTTTAAAATGAATTAGCATCTAAATATCTAATGATGAAATTCCCATCCCAGAACAATGGCATAGGTGCACAGTATTGTTTAAGAAGGACAGCATGTGGTTTTCCTGAAATCCAGGTGTGAGTGGATGAGGAAACAAGAAGGATAATAACTGCCATCAGAGTGCTTGACTGAATAGTGAGTGTCATTACTAAAAGCACTAGACTTATCTGTTAGGCTGGAAGTGAAAGCATTTTGAACCATACATCGCCTGAAAGGAAAAGAGAAGACCATCAGAAATGTTTTTCCTTGCATCTCTAGCACTAGAGACGTAAGTTATATAACGGAGAGAATACATTGGCAAAGTGACCCTGGCAGCATAGACTTTGTAAGAAAAAGAACAAAAAGAAGGGCAAAACATTAAACACTCTGACAGTTCTTCCAGGAAATGAAAAGGTATATTTGAATTCTGAAGTGTCCTTCTGAGGGAAGAAATTGATCTGTCCACATGAGCTTCGCCAGTCAATAAATACTCTCAAAAGTAAAAATATTTATGGAACTAGTAAAGCCTTCTATTTGCTTGATTGTGGAGGACAGCTGAGTCTGGCCCAAGTTCGGATCCCACTGACATACAAAAGGACCCAATGCACAAAGGCCTAGATATGATTCCTACAGAAATCATGGGTGATGTTACCTCTTTTCTGGGCGCACAGCTCTGTTCAGTGAGGGATAACTCTCCCTTGAATAGTTTACAACTCATCTTCATAGTATGGATGAATAATATGGAAGAAAAGTGCTATTTTATCTAATATTACATTATCTGTTGTTCTAATCAAGAATGTGTACTTTCCTAGGCTGGGCTCTTGGAATCACCAGTCTTCACTGACACCATGGCAGATCAGCTTAGCTGTGTGTANCGAGAAAAATGATTGGGGCCATATATCAGGTCTGAATAATCTGAAGTAATTTTGCATGATGCTATATTACAGGCAGATCCAGAGGTCCTTGGTGTGTGGTGAAGATTGAAAGAACTTTGGCCACACAGGTAACTAGAAATAAAGTAATCAATGTCTCTCTGTTGTATTTGAAAACTACTCCACTGATCATCTAGAACAACTTAATAATGATCTCCTGACTTGAAACATCCATAAGTACATGTTTGTGAGGGCATTGCCCCTTAAGATACTGATCTATTTCAAAACTGCCTTAATTCTCTAAGAGAGAAAATCTGGGTATTCAGCACGAGAGAAAATACTGTATACTTGCACTGGAAGGCAACCATGTCCTGACTTCAATAAAGTGCTGAGCATGCCTTTCTCTACCTGTGATACCATGGGTGATTGTTACACAGGAAATTTTTTTGAACCACAAATGGTTGTTGCATTTTGAGATGAGTTAATCTCAGTAGCACATTTTTTCTCATTTTTATAAAATGTAGATTTTCATTCTTTAAGGAATGATTTTTGCATTGAATTTTTCTGCTTCTGATTTATAACCTTTGGAAATCTGTCCCTTGCTAGTTAAAAGATGCTCATCGTGAATCTCAGCTGCCTTCTCCTATTCATAATGCAGGACTCTAACATGAAGAAGTTGGTCAATCAGACCAATTATTCCAGGTATTCTATCAGATTTGTAACTGGCTAAGGAAACAATTTTGTGGAAAGCATTCAATTTGTATGCTTAGCATGTGAATATTCATTTATATTCTGAATGGAGAGTCTGGGTACACGTCATTTTCCTAGGCTAAATATTTATTGTACTTGACTTGGCAAAGAGGCATATTAGGAAAATTCTGTTTCTATTTATCAGCTTTTGAAAACAATGTATGGTCATAAATAAACTGTGAAAGAAAAAAATGCTGTTTTACTCAGTTCTGTGTCTGCAAGATGGAAATAAGGTGCATTATTCCACACAAATAAATAATGACAAAATATGCTTTAAAGACAAGCACTGGAAAGGTAGAGATATATTTAAATGCACTGACTGTCTCCATCTTCATGCACTGTGGTAATGAGGAACATATTAGCACCCAACATGAAAATAAAAGCAACAGATACATATTAATGCTCTTCAAAGGTACTAACTCAAAACTATAACTCATGTTTGGCACTTATTTAGCATTGGTCGTCAGTAATTTCATATCATAAACATGGTAATAAAATGATATTAGATTTGTTTCTATTTATTTTTTAAAGATAAGGAATATAGATCTACTTTCTGACAGTTCACACTTTATTATCTCTTTTATTACTTGTCCCTTAGTACCTTACTCTTATTCTTCAACTCACTTTTCCATAAGGAACAGATGGGAAACAGCACGCGGCAATCTTATTTGTGTCATTAAAAATATATAGTAGTAATGAGACAAAACATAAAGCCGATTAAAATTTTGCTTATGATCATAGGCCATTATTTCAATAATTTCTTTTGGACTACTATAGCAGGATTAGAAATGGTGAAAGCAACAACATTTAAATTAACTTCACTGAGACTGCAAGGGACACTAGATATTTAATTTAATTTCAACATGCAACTGACAAGCTGACCAATATGAGGGCCTTTCATGAAAATTACTGTATGTACCAAAGTTTTAAATTATTCATATGAAGAAATGAAATGATAACAAAATCACTGGATAATTAATGAAGTTGTCATCTTGACAAGACTAATAATAAGCTGCTCTTCGATAAATCATCAGTGATTCCTTTGCTCAATCACAAAAGCAATTCTACTGTACATTCACAAGCTAGCAGAATAAAAATAACAAAACAAAAGCAGTTGGTTGAATTTTGCTGATTGGTCCATGATGTTATATGATTGCATGAAAGTGGTTACCAAGTCAGTAGATAGGTGGTATGGGTGTGAATTTACTAAACAAAAACTGTCACAGAGTGACACATGAAACATTTTTTTCCTTGTAATGTTTCTTAGGAAAAATCCTAAGCAGCAGCAGCAGCAGTAATAAGATGCTTATACCTACTAAATCTAATACCACTATAATGAGGTGAGCTGAACCGTGGTTTAGTTATTCTTTAATTAAAGTTTCTGTTGGTTTAACCATACAGCATCACAATAATAATGCTATACTGAATAGAAGAAAAAACAGGACATTAGCATAATGCTACAGGAAGTCATAAACTGCAGTACAGCCCCATTACATCTCATCTGTACTGCTCTGTCTGAGCCTCTCACATCCCCCAGTCCTACTGATAGCAATGTATGAAAGCTCCCTCAAAGTGTTTGGGGAATACGCTCAAAAAGGTATTTGCACCTTCAGGAGGAATCTTGTCAGAAAGGGGGCAAGACTGTGTCTCGCAGGGACACTGATACCTTGTGCAAAATCTCCATCTTCTCATCTGTACCTGGGATAAGCAGAAGTGGCTGAAAAACAGCAAAATATTGTTGGCTCTCCTTCCAGATGCATAAACGCTGGTGATAGAAAAGTGCTACGTTTTCCTTCCTTTCTTGGTGTAAGAGTTGCCAAGCAAATGAGGGAAAGTGATTTCTGTGTAATACATTCATTTTAAAAGTTATTTAAACAATAGAGGCTTTCACAGGGATAAAGAAGATCATTAGGAGACAGAAACATGATGGAAGAATATTTAAGAAATCCGTAATAGGATTTAGGTGTTTTTCTGTTTTTGTTAACACAAGCTGTAAATATTTAGTTGGCAAACGTCTAGCATCTATGTTTTCTCAGAGTTCCTGGAATAAACACCCAAATTCCCTCAAAATAAACACCCTATCATTAAGACCTTGCCTTCTCTACTGTTTTTTCTTAGTCATATTTACAAAGTGATATCACAATGCCATTTGTGGCTCTGCTTTTCTAAAAGTCTAAGCAACACACGTAGCTGGATAATTTCATCCCAAGAGCCATCTCTTCAAAACAGTTAAGCTGACAACTCATTTTGACAAAAAACGGACACCTCCAAACTGTTTAGGATGCGACTTCAACCTCTGAATTGTAGGTAGGAATCAGCAATATTGGTAGAATATGAGAAATATCCTGTACTGTTCTTCCTCCTCATTCTCTGGTAACTTGCTCTTTGATCACACTTAGCTGAGCTCTCCATACAGGAAGGGAGCAGAATATATTTCTTAATTGCCTGCTTTGTTACTGACTCTATGGGCAATGACCCCTGCCTGCATAGCTCTCTGCCCTTGCATGACCTGGCTGCGGGCAGTGGGTCCCCCCATCCCAGCCGGGCGCTTCACCCATCAAGCACCATCGGGCATGAGGCAGTCCATGTCCCTCCACAAAACTAAATGACTGCACAGCATTAACCAGAAGGAAACCTCTCCCTGAAGAGCTGGGCTCTGGGGTCGGCAGGAGCACCCCAGGCTGTGCTCACCCTTCTCCTGCCCGAGCAGCAGAACCCATCTGCGTCCTGTCCCTTTGTTCGCAGGCTGGCATGGCAGGATGCCGGCACCCCCTGCACTTCTCACTCGTGCTCAGTCACACTGTGCCTCTGTGTGTTCAGCACGGGGAACTGAAGAAAGCAGCAGCAGCTCAAAGCAGCATCAGAGGCCAACATGATGCCTGCTTTGACTGTGCGGGACTGATTCACGCTCACGTAACCCACACACCAGACTTTTTATTTCAACACAGTGACAACATGTCATGTGATTGAACACAATGATTGAAACAAGCTCTATATATCAGACCACTAAAGGAAAGGAACTATGAAATGGGCCCAATGTTCAATCAGTTGACTGTGGACACATATTCACACAAAATCAGAAAGCCATAAACCCTCTGGGCTTTAGTAATTCCACTTTGGTAACGGATGCACTTGTTGTTATAGACGGGAGAATCTGGAGAGGAAAAGAAGAATATTCTAAATATGTTCTAAGATGAAAACCTAAAACTTTACAACCTTTTGTTAAAAGATAGCTTTTTAAAAATGCAACTTTATGCTTTTCTAAGTGATGAAAGCAGTGCCAACATTCTAACGCCTCACAGTAAAACACATAAGATGGAGTCAGACCAGCAGAACAGCAGAACCCATGCTACAATCTCTGCAGACATTCCTGACGCTTCCTGTGCTTTCCCAGGAACATCTGCTACTTTCTTCTGGGTAAAAACATGTTGTTTGTAACTTGTCTTCATCTACCCAGAGGCAGTGACAGTTTTCCCTTCCATTTTAACTCTTACATGGCAAGTATGATGGTCTTTCTAGTCCTCACTAATAACTGCACCATATGCGAGCAATCTAACTGTTGCTAATCGTGTGAGCAGTTGCAGACTTCACGAATCTACATGTGGTTCATTAGTGCTTTGTGCAGCAGAATATTTGGCTATTAGAATGTTCTAAATACACATACAGAATAATCATAGCTTTACAAAGGAAATCCCAAATCCTTTCTGGGTGCTCTTGGAGGCTGAAGGAAAATCAGCTTCCCACTAGGAGCGCCTCTAACTTGGGAGAGAAGCGACAGGAAGGCTGCTGCTACATGCACATATCAGGATCTCTGTGCCAAGTCCCCAGCAATGGTCTAGGAATAGGTCTGGGATCACAGACACATGTGTGGGAAACTGCCATGTACAGATTAATAGCTATGATCCTGCCATACTGAAAATAATAACTCTGGGAAATTTTGTAGCTGCGTTATGGAGAGTATTCTGTTCATCAGCACATCTACTCAGTTTCTATTCTTGCTACTCCATCTCAGTTTGGGGCTTTGAAATGAGCCTGTTATCAGTATTAAAGCAATGCAGGGTTTTTTGTTGTTGGTGGTGGTTTTTTGTTTGTTTGTTGGTAAGCATACTATAAAAATACTGCTGTGTACATGCATTTATGATGATCATTGTTCTGAAACCTGAGCATTCACATACACTATAATGCATTTACATAGAGGTGAGAGAATCATGGAAACATCATCTTGTCAGTCTTTGTTTGTGCTATTGAATAGTCTGGATAGTCCAGTTGCAACTTAGAAATCAAGTTAATGCACCTTTTGCTTGGGTATTTCTTTAGGTTTATTTGTGAAAACATACGTATGTTAAATGTGGTAACTTGGCATTGCATTGGCAAATCTGGTTCCATATTGTTTGGGTCCCAGATTTCACAACATCTTACACGCCACTCTTACGAGAAGCCAAAGGTAGTTTTTTTGTCAAGTTAGAGGGAATGGTATGCTGTGAGACAGACGGTGGAGAACACATAGCAGGCTGATATTTTTGGAGGTAGATTGTGGGGATGTGGGTGTAGGGTTTGTTTTTTTAAGGAGTGCAGAGGCCTAAGAGAAGCTACCATTTCAAATTTTCCTTTTTTCTTATAGAAAATAATAGTTTCCTGATTGCCATGAGACAGCACACTAAAGTGTCACTAAAGTGTACTGTAGCAGCTGTGGTGGCAACACATGTCATTGCTGTGTATACGCTCTGATTTTTCTCATGAGACTCTTAAACATATGCAACAAAGCATTCAATACACACAGTTAATATCTAACAGTAATTCCTGCATGTGTTTGTGTACTATATTGGCATTGTCTAGAATAATGGCCAGCTTTTACAAATAAAAGATTGGTATGACAACATCCTGCTAAGATTGCTATATCCCAATCAAAATAGAGGGACTGATTTTGTTTTTTATAGTCATTGTTTGGCATTCCTTATGGAGGAAGTAATTAATACAACCAGGCAAGAGCAGGACTGTCTCATGGGATATAAAATCCTTTTGTAACTTGATTCGTTTGTTTGTTTTGTTTTGCTTTGTTTCTAGCTGTAATTCTTCAGTAAATTCCCCGCCTTCTCCTCATTGTGTATTTATCAACCAAAAAAAAGATAAGAGACAAAAGAATCAAGTAAGATGCCAATTACATTGTCAGTGTGACTGGAAACTTTATGTTCCAAATCTGTTCTGTGCTTTAAGTCAATTCCTGCTGGAAAAGGACAGCTGATCCTAGACATTATTCAGCAAGTGGCATTTGTATGTTCTTTCACTCAAACACATGCTAGTGAGATAGATGACTAAAATCTTCCAAACTCTTGTGCTCTGCCTAGACTCAGATTCTGCTTTTGTTCTTGAGTTTTCAGGGCCTTTCAGAACAAAACCAAAACAGTTGCATCTGAAAGAAATGAAAGCTGAGCTGTGTGTTGAGGGCCACTCTCTCTTAAACAAATGAAAGAGAGGATGAGGGATAACCACGTGTCACAGCTCAACACAGGACACTTACATTCTCGGGAAGTGACCTGTAACTGAATCCAGGATGTGGCTCCAGTTTCAAGTGTTTTGAATTGCTTTTTGGAAATCTACTGCTAACCTCTGCTGTGTGCTAAACCTATTTCTTTTCTTATCTAAGTAAAAAAATCAGATAGTGCATTAAAACGAAAAATACATCAAAGATCTATCACCTAGATTTATCTGCATAAACAGGTACAACTTCTATCTTTGCTCAGAGATTCTTCCGTTTTCAAGCACACTCTCATGCCTGCAGCTTCGCTGGTCCCATCTCAGAGTTAAACCTGTGCCTGCATTTTTTTTGTTTGTTTGTTTCTTTTTAACTTCAGCTGACATTAAAAGAGATATAAAATTACTGCCGTCTTGAGTTTATGCATGCCACCATATTTTTCAATCTGTTTCACAGCTAAGACATAATCCTTTCCATTGTCTATAATCATTCAATAGTCTTCTCACCTCCCCCCTCCTTTTCAAAAGAGAACAAAGAATAAGTATTCGAACACAGCAATTATAAAATATCCTAACATCCTTCCCCTGAACCGAAGATCAGGCAAGTAACTGCTAAATCTAAGAATAATGTACTGTAATGGGACTGAACTCTCATCTTTCTGATTTCAATTAATAAAAATCCACATGTGATATAAATGCTTATCATGTTGAATTGGTGCCAGTCCATTCACACCGCAAAGCATACAGACACCTTGCTCATCCTTCCAGTATCCTTCATAGATATGCATATTTCTTATGAATGAACAAACCTGATTTTGATATTAAATAACCAAGAATCCAGGAAACAGTAGGTAGGTGTGTTAATAAAACGCTTTAATAATTGGCCTTAATTTTGCTGCTGAGCCCACACAATAGAATTACATGCATCTATTTTGAGAACTATCAAAGTCAGGAAGGCTCTGAGTGAGGTTACATGCAAGGCTGGTCATTGCTGGCTGTTTCAGGGTGTAAGACTTAATTGGTAAAATCACAGTGAATACCATTATTGCAGGTACACTTATTTAATAATAATTTTTAAAATTTCTCTTATTATCTAGCATGCCTGCCAGTCATCTATGAATTGCTGGCCCCAATTGAAAAGAGAGGGGAAACAGAGCTGTCTATGAAAGCCTATTTAAAACAGCCATAAAAACAATCGGCCAAATTTTCTTTTTTTCTCTGATTTTGGAGCTTTAAAAGCTGTAGTAGAGTTACATTGATTTTCATCTGCTATATATCCATTCCGTAGTTATTCACCTGCATTTCTATCTTTTAAAGCTGAATTGGGTTCAAAAACCAAACCCCAAACAAAGAAATCCTCCTGAAGCTACTGAAAGTGCAGTTCTCATTTTACCTTTAATCTGTTTATCTTTAAAAATATAAATGCTATCATATTTTATGATAAAGTTGAATCTGTATATCAATACATGCTGTAATACATTTTCTGTTATAATACATGCCTAGAATGATGATTTAATCATTTTTATTATTGTTTGTGGATGAGTCATTGTTAGAAAAGGGTATTTATAAAAGTCTGGAATGTTACCCATGCATTTTTGGGGGCTTAGTGGGCAGCGACAGAACAAATAATATTCTTTTTTGGCACTTAATCTTGGAAGGAAATAAAACATTTCAACATAAGGATGCCAAAACAAACATCACAATCAAAACTGATAGTGGTTGTATAATCATTCTGCATATTTTATTGGCACACTACATTTCTGAGGGCCTTGTGAGGAATGCAACTCGATGACAAACTGAGCTCTGCCTATGAAAAATCAATTATTTTGATTGGATTTTTAAAAGGCATTTCAATATGGTACCATTGCACATCACTTATGAGGCTTGAAATGCACTAGAGCACAGCATTTCCCATTTAGCAAGCCAAGAATCTATCTCATGAACTGTAGAAAGTATTTCACTGCATATGCAACTACAGTTTTCAGCTGGGAGAAAGAGGATCATTGATCTGATTCACAGCCATCTCCTTGGAGCAATTCCATCCTTCGTGGAGGGTTATTCCCCAAGCCTGCAAGTCTCCTACAGCTCACGTGTTCTGAAATCAGGCTCATAATTCTCTGTATAAATGCATTAGTGCTAATTGTCAGCAATCCTATTGAAATGACTATTCAGTGACAGATTTTTTGTTGGCTTACAGTAGATATGACCCATGTAAGTTTTTGCAGGAACAAGATTGAGGTGTAAATAGTTTGCAGTGGGATACATTTCATTTTCGGCAGGGATTTAAGATTAAGGATTAGCTGATTCCACATATAAAATAAGAGAAGGCTAATAAAGGTCAAGCTCTGAAACACCCATCCTGAAGAATACGTAGGAACTGAAATAAGAAGATGTCATAGGCAGTGTTTAATAGTCAATAAAGTCAAAAGTTTAGCATTCAGATTCTGCAGTTCACTGTCTTCAATTCCTTGATATTAGTGCAATAAATCTTGCAAAAATATATGCAAATGTGGCCTTATTTTCCTCATACATATTACATCCTTGAAGTTCGCATTTTCAAGTTCACTGTAATCATTAGAAGTAGGTAGTTACTGAAAGAATAGATTTTCACATTGTTACAAACCCTTAGAGATTTTGGGAAAATAGCAGGTTCTGAAAGATTTATAACAAAACCACTGGAACCTGGCTTGTGAAAGAAACTTGTAGAATGAAGTCCAATCCCCTGTTATTTCAGGTGGCCATATCATGGAATCTGTTCAAAAATAGGATTAATCTCCATCTTAAAACTAATTAACTTTTTGCCCCCATGGCTCCCAGTGGGAGACTGTATCTTCCAGCATCTCATGACTCCGCCAGTTAAACACTTCTTCATTTTCAACATACGTTTATCTGCAGACATTTTATACCTAGATATTTATCTAGTGATATTTTCCCCTAGCTCTTTTTCCATTTTGTTTTTCCTGCTGCAGAAGTTATAGGCAGCAATACTAAAGCCTCAGGATTTCTCCTCTTCGTCTAATACAATATCCTTCATTTTCCTCGTATAGAGTATTTGCTGTCCCTTGTCACTATAGTAGCTTTATTCCTATAATCTGAGTTTCATTTTTTATTTTGAAACTAGGTGAAGAGCACTGTATGCTGTATTCCAATAAGAGTCTACCAGTGCCCTGTAGAATGGTTGTGTACAAATACCTGTCTCTAACAGTCTGATAATTAGTGACATTGTAGAGTCCATTTCTCATTCTCAGGCCATATCACACTGGCAGTTCAAATATCCCGGTGTTGGCCAGAGGAATCAGAGACTTTTCTTCCTCACATATTTCCTTTTATCTCAGATCATGAAGGTCTTTCTATGTAATAACTTGGTCAACATCAACCTTTGTCAGTACATTCTGATGTTTAATATTGAAAATATTAAAATATTAAATAACACATCCTAATTCCTGAAGAAGCTCACTAATGAATATATGACCCTTCTAATTTACTCATTAATATTTGCTTCGTTTTACTAAATCCCTGTCTTCTTATGCTTCACTAATTACATTTTATCAAATGCTTTAGCAAATCCAAATGAACGATGCAAGCATGCAACAGAACTTCTCCATTAATAAAATTATTACATATAGTACACCCACATAACACTTATATTTTCCCTTTAATGCTTAGTGTTTTGTTCTGTTTTTAATCTGTATTTATTCCAGAACTATACCTATACTGAGATGCAACCAGCAGCCCTGTTTACTTTTAGTTCCCTCTTACTGAGGTCTTGGTACTTCACAGGTCATCCGCTCTCAGAAAGTAATTTCCTATATTTTTCAAATTTTACCTCTCTGAAAGTATTTATCTTTCTGTTTAATTTTGGCTGAATGAATTAATGAATGCTCAATTAGATACTACAGTGGCAATAGTAATTGAAAATACTTTAAAAATAAAATCTATAAAATTAATTGACAATTTAGTGAAGAAATCTGTTTGCTGCCACAAGCATGAATATCATTATTGGTGGTTGTCAGCCCTGTCCATGGCAGGGGGGTTGGGACTAGATGATCTCTGAGGTCCCTTCCAACCCAAGCCATTCTATGATTCTATGATTCTGTGATTCTATGATCACTTTTAATAGTATACAACCTATTTCTGGGAAGTCAAGATATTTCGCTGACACATTGGAATGAACCAGTTCCTAATATTTATCCTACTAATAAAAACTACAGATGATTCATGTCTATATTCAGATCTGTCCTGGGAGAAATACCAAAAACTTTACTCCCACTATGCTTCCCCAAAGTCATCTTGATGTTAAAGATATTCTGTTTTATTCATCCTTCTTACTAATCTACAGTCAGTCATAATTTAAATTTTTACTCCAACACATTTATTTATTTTGTTCTTCCTTAACAGCAAATCACAGATCATATCTTTACTTTCCGTAAAGATATCTCACCACACAGCATGACTGTGGCAAATCTGCTTTTCATAGTTGAAATCTGTTCTTGGGTCAATTACTAAGACAACTCAGCTGCACAACCCTTGACTGTTTCTTACAGGGAAAAA
>VXAV01002387.1:14735-32610 GCA_013399715.1 Alectura lathami | reverse complement strand
TAAAAACCGCTTTTCCTATTTTTCGGCTGTATTTGCTACCATTTTATTCTTGATATTTCTGTTTCACACCATGTGACTGACAGAGAGGAATAAAACATATGGAACTCGCCAGAAATCAGCACAAATACAGTAACAGAAAATTGGCACAGACCACTGGGAAATCAAATCCCATGAACAGATACGAGTTGCCATATGATAGAATAGAAGCAGCTTCCAAACTAAATCAACAACTTCAGCTATGTCCAGATATTACAGTCTTTCAGCGTTAAGGAAGGTCAAAGCTAGAACTTATTTATGTTACATCTAGAACAGGTGACTGCATTCTCTGCAAAGGACTAATACATATCTTAAAGCTCTGGACATCAGAACAGTTCTAAAAGGTGATCTAAAATAACTTTCCCTCCTGTTTTCCCTTTTCCCTCAATAAAAAGCATGGAGGACAGCTACAAAAAGATACTGCATTTGTGCAGGTTCCCTGTAATTAAAATAAAATAAAATAAAATAAATGAAATAAAATAAAATAAAATAAAATAAAACAAAATAAAACAAAATAAAATAAAATACTGGAGACATTATATTTTATGGAAAGTACAATGTGGTTTCTATGAACTTCTACCTTTTCAGAAAGATGAACTGTGTGGTAGATACTGTTACAGGCATCAAAACCAGTATCGACAAGATACATTTATGCGCAGGGTAGAAGAAATGCTTGAAACCCTGTGTTCATGATCACTAGTATTATCAGCAGTGCTAGACTATCCTGAGGTCTTCAGTGAGCCATGATGTATTTTGGACAAATACACGCAAAAAAGAGCACAACAGTAACTTATTACTAAGAAAATTAGCAATCATTTTCTTAAAATTCTCTGAGAAAATACTAAAGTTTTCATCGAAAGTTTGTAGTTCCACAAATACAGTTGAAGACTTTTTCCCTCACTGATGGAAAGAATGAAAAGAAGGAAATTAAGCTAAGCCAACAATTAAAACAGCATTAGCAGTAAATTAACAGTTTGTTCAGTTTTGAGAACCTTCAATTGCCAACTGTAATGAAATGCATTATTAAAACATAACAATGCTGCAAAAAGACATAATCTGAAGGAGCTCTGCAGCGTGGGAAATAATTACGTTAGAGTAACAGCGGCAACACAAAATAAGTGAGACCTACCCTTCTCTGCCCATGGGTTGTAGACCAGATGGAAAACGAACACCTGTTGGCCTTTATTCTATATATCATCTGTGTGAATCCAGGCTGTGTATTTCTGGGGTATTTTGCAGGGAAGTGGGCATCCTAACCACTAGAGGCATGAGTGGATGATAGTGACGAAACTTTTGCAACCACAGTCCAAACTGTGGAACTGAGGCCAACAGAGAAACATTTTCCCAGCAGTCCTACATGCTGTAGGCCACCATGCCGTCCAGTCTGGCTGAGTCCCAAAACTCAGCAATTCCTTTTTCCAAGGGGCTAACATCTTCTGCTCTGAGAATGTTTCAGATGAGAGGGGAGGCACACCCTACATGCGTCTTTGAATCAGAGCTCTTTAAAACACACAGTCCCCCTCCTGTCCCATTCTCCACAGGTTCCAACTAAAGCACAGCAGCAAAAAGCTATTGAATTAAAGTGGGTCGTTGAGCAGAGCTACAGAATGCCATTCTAGCCATGTTGTTACAATCATGATTATGCTAAGGCCTGTGCCCTGCGTGTAGGAGTGGATGTTGAAAGCAGAGGCTGGGAAGGAAATGGTGTAGGAGGTAGTGCGAGTCTCTCTTGAATAGAATACCTGAACAGGTAGTGATGCTACTAGGCTACAGAGTGGAACAGGACACAAAAGAGAGAGAGCACAAAGTTAAAAGGGAGATCAGGAGTGTGGAAGGGGGTCAGAAATCTGAGACAAACTGGCTGAAATTTGGCTGAGTGTTTTTAAGTGAAATGAAAGAAAAAGAGAGCAAATGAAAGAATCTGAAAAATTCTGATTTTAACATAGTAAAGGTGGTAAATCCAAGCAATGAAGACTTTAAAAACTTTTGGCTGGATTCTGCATATATGCAATTTGAAACGGTTAGATACCGCAGACGTAACTGAAGAACACAGCTCTGATAATGACCGCATGCTTTCATCTATGAGGGTAAGTCATGGCCTGGTTAAACTGATCTGTTTTCCTAAGGATCGTCTAGTCAGCCTAGATTTTTAAGACACTGCTGAAAAATTCGTGTGAAATGTCACATTGAATCTAGGTGAGCAATCTCCTACTAAACACCAAAGGGTAATTGCAGAGCCCACAGCTAAGTTCAGCCTGAAGCCAGCAGAGAAATAAAAGAAGGAAGGAAGAGTGGGGAAAAAAACCTCACACTTTAAAATATATGCTACCTGAAATAGGGACAGGTGGACAGTTTAATGAACAGATTGTATCGCCCAAATATTAGCAGTTTTTGAGAGGTGGGGGAAAAAAAAAAAAAAAAAAAAGTCTATATAAGTCTCATTACTACCAGGATCCCAGGTGTACAGTCTTTTTCAAATACATATTATTAAGGATATGCTTTGTCTAAGTAAATAGTTTAGTGCCCAACAAACACACAGTAAGGCAAGGTCTCAGAAGGAACTGCATGGAAGGTGTTAACGATAAATTAAGCCTGCTGATACAATCCTGATTATCGCCAGCCTCAGAAGCAGTGTGGATGAACAGACCTAGCGATGCTATGCTGGGTGTGCTGGTGGCCAAGCGCTCTGCAGCAAGAGGGAGAGAGGCAAGGCAGCTCAGAGACACAAGCAAGTTCAAAGTCATTGCTACCTGGACAACACTGAGAGACAGAACACCATCTACAAACATTCAGATCCACATCAGTACATCTTATACAGCTGCTCTACTAATTCTCTTACTACACAGAACCACCTTAGTGTCAGCAGTTGTCATCCCAAGAGACGAGGCAGAGGTTTTATGTATGAAGATACATACTGTTTAAGCTGCACTGGCAACTTGCCCACCACAGAGGAGACATTAATATTCTATGAAAATAAAGGGGTAATTTTGTGTAGTTTCAAATAGGCATATTTCAAAAATGGATCAGATTATAAATGCACCGCTATAAACAAGCCACTAGTTAGTACGGTTAATAATCCATGGCAAGTTTGCTTTAAATGAATAGGATACCCAAATTCAACATTATTTATTAGGTAATATGATTTTTTCTAGGCATTTATCCATCAAACGTGGCACCCTTATTGCACATGCATTATGCAATGTGTCAGATTAAACTATTGCTTATAAAAACAAACATTAGTTACTGAAATGATCCAAATGCTAGCTTAGAATGTTATTTAGGGAAGCTAATAAATATCTTTAACAAATCTTTTGCTTAGAGAAAGTGGGAAAGCATAGAAGAATAATTACTGGGGTCTTGCCTCCTTGCTAGTCCTTTCTTCAAGTAAACAATCATGCAGAGAATTAAAGAGTAAACAAAGAAAAGTCTCATGGGAGCTAAGAAACCAAAGACCACATTAGTTATTATGGCATCTGTCTTACAATGGGAGAAAGAATGTAGTAACAAGCAGAATTACCTCTGCAGCAATTACAGTGCAGAAAGTCGTGAATGGAGAATGGAGTATTTCCCTCGTTTGATTCCACATCATTATTTGACTTAAATTTTGCTTCTGTTTTCAACTGGAGGAGGCTCAGTCTCTGTAAATGCCCACTCATTAAGAAATGAAACCTGCAAAATGCTGAGAATGATTCATTCCCACAGGATTCAGAGGGAAATGAAGACAGTCAGTGACCTCATGACTTTTCAGGGAGAGATCAGGATCAAGCCTTTGAAACAGGGGTTAAAGCAGATGCAAGTTATAGTACATTCATAGAATCATAGAATTATAGAATGGCTTGGGTTGGAAGGGACCTCAGAGATCATCTAGTTCCAACCCCCCTGCCGTGGACAGGGCTGCCAGCCACTAGCTCACTAGATCAAACTGCCCAGGAACCCATCCAGCCTGGCCTTGAACACAGCCAGGGATGGGGCAGCCACAACTTCTCTGGGCAGCCTGTGCCAGCGCCTCACCACTCTCTCAGGGAAGAATTTCTTCCTGATGTCCAACCTAAACCTCCCCTCTGTCAGTTTTAGCCCATTCCCCCTTGTCCTACCATTATCCACCCGTGTAAAAAGTCGGTCCCCCTCCTGCCTGTAAGCTCCTTTCAAGTATTGGAAGGCCGCAACGAGGTCTCCCCGGAGCCTTCTCTTTTCCAAGCTGAACAATCCCAACTCCCTCAACCTTTCCTCATAAATTCATAGCAGCAAATTAATCTTCCTACAAGCTAGGTACCATGGTATATGTGAGTTTGCTTTTTTGTTTTTGTTTTTTGGGTTTTGTGTGCAGAGAAGACTCTAAAAAGGCAAGGTAAATTCTTTTAGCACAAAAAGTTGAGTTAATCCGTTCAGCAAAGGCGATCCATCTGTGTGCACAAACAGTGGGGAAAAAACAGAAGAGGCTGAAACATGGAGCTCTGAATGTAATGGGAGCCCTCCTGCTTCTCTGACATGGTGGCGTGTAACAGCACTGGGCTTGCAGCATTTGTTCAGGAAGTGTCAGTCTTCAGTCTGTTTGCTTTTACCATCTTGAAGGGATTAAATTGCACACCTACTGCCTTTGACCCTAATCCACGATGCTCTAGGCCTGGATACCCATCATGTTTCATGCTGAAGCTGGACAACTGTGCAGAAAAAGATGTGAAAATTCTGGGGCCAATACAGAATTCAAATCTGATTTGGTGGTGTTATGGGCATCAGGAGACCTCAGAAACTAGTATCCTGTTCTAGTGTATTTCTTCTTCACACTGGGACAAGGAGGAGGAATTTCTCACAGCATATTAAGCTCACTGGAGATATTAAACTGAAGTATAAAAAATGAACAAAAATGAAATTGGTAACTGCAGGCATAAACTGAGAAATGCACACAGTGAGTTTATTGCATATATGCCAGTTCCTACTGGGATTATTAAATATATTTACCTGTATTAAACAAAAGTACTTATGCTGGGAAATTATACAGTTTCTGAGCCAGGAAAAAATGGTTTTCTTTGAGGACATTTATAGAAATTGAGAATTTATAGAAATTTCTTTGAGACATTTATAGATTTATAGAAAAACTACACACTTCACTCAATAAAAAGTACCAAACTATATAACAGTAGGGAGAATATTTTTTCACTGAGTTCCATTTTCCCTGTGCTGCTTTCAGAATAATATAGCTGTATTTGAAAAAAAAAAAAAAAATGGTATGAACGAACAAGCAATGAGTTTTACAACAGAAGAAAAAGGAATATGCCATTGCCAGAAGAGTTATAAGTATGCTACTTTAAAACAACAGGGTAATAGACCAAGCACAATCTGGGTTATGGCACCAGTACAGATAGATAACATGCAAAGCTTCAGCAGTAGCAACTGTAATTTTGTGACTGTTTCCAAGACAGCTGTCAAACTGCTGACTAGCAGAATGTGATTCAATATTGCATCAGGAATAAAAATGCATCAGCTTAAATCGTTAGAAATATTTGCACAACGGCATTTTACATTTCTGTTCTTGTTTTATGTGCAGCCATACTAATTGAAAAAGCAAATAAGCAAGGTCTTCTTTACGTACAGACTTCTATAAGCCTTTAAAATGACTTAATACAGTAGCATGCACAACACATGCCTGCATATAAGCTAAGAAAGAGATATTAGTATTTCTGGTCCAGTATCTCAAATTCCAGAATAACATCTGGTGTGCATAAGATTACCTGGCAGACAATTTATTGTGCTGTTCTTTAGAATAAGTGAGTGGTTCTTAGACTGAAAATAGAAATATCCTTTGATTCCTGGTATTTATCCTGCTATAAACATAATCAGGGAGTCGTTAACAAAGATACATATTTAATATCAATAGAAAGCCATATAAAAAATCCAGAACACATTGAAAGACTCAGTATAGATGCATATTTGAAACAGAGCACATTGATTAAGCCACAGTTCTCATAAAAATTAGCTGCAGGCAAGCTTCTAAAAATCATAGCACACAATAGGAGGAACACTGTTGATCACTCAAACCAAGTCAAATAGGTTTTCCCAATATTACTAAATAAAACTAAATACTATTTTGAAAATTTGAAAAAGAGAGTTCCACTGGCAGTGTAACTTTATTGATTTTAGTGAAGCCATGTGAAATTACACCATTTGAAGAGCTTTCCTTTCCAGAAACAAATGTGTGCAAGCATATGAGGTTCTGAATATATTCAATACATGAATTAAATGAAATCTGATGAAGATTACTGATGAGGGGTGTTCTTTACACAAACCAAAGTGACAGAAAACCCTGCTTTGCTCTCACTGATCCTCAACTGAGAAGCAGATTTCAGTGTTAAATATTTCTCAGGGGTTATCTCCAACCACTATTTTTCTTGCATATATCTGCCAGGAAATCTATCCTGCACCTTTCTGCCCACATTTATGCAATCTAATACAATGCAGAACACTACTACAGAGCCAGGCTTCATACTTTAGAAAGTCATGGACAGTTCAGCAGACAATGTACACTCTATGAGAATGCACACGCCTTTCTACATCTGAAAAGACGTGTGACCACAGAGAGCACACAGAAAAGGGCAGAAATTACTTCCAGCCTACCTCGCATTCTTATTAGTTCAAAAGATGTTCTGTAGAGAAAATATTCCAAAACTTCCCATCAATAGTACCACACTTTTTTGGATCTTTTTTTTTCTATGCAGAACTTTCAGAGAAGATAAAGAAGGAAGATATGTTTAACAGTGGTTGAAAACAATCAAGGAGATTCTAATACAGCAGTATAACAGGAATATCATTGTTGATGGTTCAGAAGTTTTGTTGATTGTTTTAGTGATGGTTTTCTCAACCCAAGTTAACTTTATCTGAATATATATTTTCAATGCACATACCACAGAATATGCATCTGTTTCTTATAGTTCAAAAGTAATAGAAATAGTATATAGCTCAAAAATAAGGCAAAACAAGGATCAGCAATATTTTCTAATAGCAAATATTTTGCAAATAATGGCAAATAATTAGCAATAACAAATGTTTAACAATAGCAAATTGCTGAAAAATAATTTAAAAAATCCTTATGTCCTGCTAGTAGCCATAAATAACCTATATCCTGTAATTTCCCTATAAATTACTCCTTTCCTCATCCTACAGTCCTTTTCATAAACTACACTCTGACTTTCCAAAATAAATTAAAATACAGATATAGTAATTTCACCCTCTGTATGCAAAGCAGCTGCAATTAAAGACTGCCCTTTAAACCACTAGCCCAAGATGACCCTTGACTATTTAGGGCAAGCACTGCACAGAGCTGTCTAGCAGAATGTTAATAAACTGCACATGGCTCCATTTCAAACATGATTTAAAATACTTCCTTGGCTGAGAGAAAAAGGGGGCTCAGTAGTTTTATATACTGAGGTGGATAGGTGTGAAAACGTTTGGCATTCTCAGAAACTTTTTTCAGTGTGCTTAGCTCTGCTACTCTGGCTGTAAACATGAGGGATGTATGGGGAGTTCTATCCAGATGCGTCCAACTCTGACAAGACCTTGACTGGTATTAGCTTTCTTTCCTCATAGAAAAAAACTGATTCTTCTCTCCACTGACATGAATGGCATTGGTTTGGTCTTCCACAAGGTGGTATCTGAGGAGAACCTGATCCTTCTTGGCATTGAGATGGTTTTATAATATTCTACCAGCATACATCTAAATCCACCTCAACTTGCCATGGGAGCTTTCTCTTCAGACAAATCTTTAGATGACTTTGAGCTTCTCTCTCAGTCATGTGCAACATACCAATGCCATAGTCATACCATGACTTCTGAATCAGACTTCTACATTTCTACATCACACCAATACCAACTGATAAAATACTAGCAGATTCTGATGCTACCATTGTATCCCACACTGAAGATGACCGCTGTTCTGCCCGCCCTAGCAGACCAAATTATCTTTCTCTGATGCTTCTTTCTCCCTAGCAAATGCCGTATTTTGGGCAACACATGCCTTGTGCCTTCTCCATGGCAGAAAGCAAGCTTTGCTCCTTTCCTCACCCCTTCTGTTTCCCAGTCTGGTGTCAGCAGCAGAGGCCTGCATACACATGAATTTCCTGATGGTTAGTAGCTCCAGGAGGATTTTCTAGTCGAGGTAAGGGCTAGCAGAAGAATATGTTGAAAGAAAGGCATGTTGGGGAAGTGTGCAAATTAGTGCAGCTTTAATGATAAAGATTATTGCGATAGATCCAGAATGGTGCGAGAAACTGTTTTACTTTCATTTTTAAAATTCTCTATGTCTTATAGAATTTGAATTTCAACCTGCAAATAAATCAGTAGCTTTTATTTTTAATCACATAAGAAGTCAGCTTTTCATTTTAATATATCTGGTATGCAAGCAGAATTTGGAAGTACAACTCATTGTCTACCAGTTTTGCTACATTCATTTTTTTTTATAAGATTTATATTTTATTAAACTTATCATTCCAAAACAGTTTGAAATTCCACCCTGTTTCTTTTGTTCAGATGACTTAGCTGGTTTATGTTCAAGTCTATATCCACAGTGTATGAATAGAAAAGATTTCATAGAAAATGTGTGTTTATCTCTTCGGAAGGTGGCTTATACTCAGAGCAAGTTTTTTCTTCCTTCAAAGACAGAATATCTTTCAGTGGATTACTTAGAATAATACTTTCCAGTGCATAATACATTGAAAAAATGAAGGGAAGCCTTGAAGGCCTAGTTGCTTTACTATGAATTTTTATAGATACATTAAAAAAAGCAGTGTTTCAAATTTCAGGGTCTCAGAATGTTTTTTATTTCACTGTCAAACTGTAAGCTTCTCAGTAATATACTTTTCATTTTACCCTCTGAAATTGCTGGTGGTAACTTAGAGGCAGATTTTTGAAGATCCATATTTGCAGGTATGCATTAATTAAAAATCAATAGGGTAAAAGCTATGGGAAATATAATTACATTCTTTAAAAACAAACAAACAAAACCAGACAAAACAACTTAATGTGCCTAAAGATTAGAATCTTAAAAATGTACCAGATTTCTAACTCTACTAAATGTGCGTAGTATTTTTGCATTTGCTCACTATGGCCATAAACTTGGCATGGCCACCCCCATACTACTCACCATGCTGATATAAGGTATCCAGACTTCCTGCATAAGTGCAGGATATGACCTTAAACCCCTCTAGAAAGATCCCTCTGAAAAGATCTACAAACTTTTATACAAAGCTGTTTCATATCTCACCTTCAACCTTTAGAGGGCAGTGCTTCCTTTGGTTACTTAAGAGATATTCAAGGGAGGGCATTAGGCTTCCACTAACTGTTAAAGGTAAAAGAAATAAAAGAAATTTCAAAGGGCAAGAAATGTTCTTGCTTTGATAATATGGGGAAGGGAACCAATGTCTCATGTGCCAAAGAGTCGGGGAACCCTTTACACTTGGAAGGTCAACAGGGACTAGAAGTCTTGGCAGCCTGGCTTTGACATTGACACTCTACTGGCTGCTGAGAGCAGGACACCTTTAAATAAAAGGGCAGAGGAAAGTAGTCATAAAACTGAAATGTTACCCTCCTACTCCAGGTCAGTCTCATTTTTATGCAGAAAATAAAACACTGTCAAACCCAGTATAACTTCTGTTTGAGGTATCAGAATACCGTGAAGAATCAATATTGTCTACAGAGTTGCAGCCATTTTCCCTCAAGGATTTACAGATTTCCTAAAACCTACCTCAGAGTGCTGCAGAAGGCAACATTGTGAGATCAGAAGTGGAAGAAGGCTACTGGAGGGCCTATGTCCTCTTATTTTATATATTTTACTCTCCACTATTAACAGTAAACATTACGAATAACTTTTCAGCTAGGATCAGATTTATCATTAAACAAACAAACAAACAAAATTAATGGTCAAAAGGCAGAAAACTGTACTGAGCCATGTAGATACTCTGAGGTCCTGAGAAGCAAAAAAGCTCTGAAAAATATTAGAAATACAACCTACAAATCCAATCTTGACTGTTGAAGAACTTCATCTGCGTGTTCTGCATGTTTCCTGTGAAATATTTTCTTGATTAAAACAGTTGACATAGTCAAGCAGTCTTACATATGCCAGAGAACTTACAACAGCATAGCCAGTCTCTCCAATAAAAGACCTATGGGGGGAAATTTTAACTTCTAGTTCCATGTGGCTTCCTTTCTCAGGTGATGCTCAGACTGCACCTGGAGTGCTGGGTCCAGTGCTGGGCTCCCTAGCACAAGAGAAGGAGGGACATACTGGAGCAGTCCAGGAAAGGCCACAGTGATGAAAGGACTGGAGCACCTCTCATACGAGAAGAGGCCAAGAGACCTGGGACTGATCAGCCCCGCGCAAAGGAGACTCAGGAGAATCTGACTCATGTATTAATAAATACCTGATGGTATTTATAAGCCAGATATTTATATTGGCTTATTCATATTTAAGCCAGATTCCTGTCAGTGGTGCCTCATGACAGGACAAGAGGCACTCCTTAAAGATAAGAAAACTCCACTTAAAGAAAACTCTTTTCTACTGGAAGAGGTTGCTACTGGAAGAGATATTGACAGCTGACTGGAGACGGGCCTGAGCAATCTCCCCAGGCTGATTCTGCTTTGAGCTGGGACTTGGACCAGGGGATCTTCAGAGACGTCTTCCTGCATAAGCTCATCTGTAGTAAAAACTGTGATGCACTGGCTTCAACCTATCTGACTGTCTATCCTGTCTTTAACAGCCATCAGCCATAGATGCCAAAGGAAAAAGCATAAGCAACAAATCAAACATACTTCTCTTGAACATATTTATATTTTTGTTACTAAGAAGATTTTCACTGGAAAAAAAAAAAAAAAAAGTTGCATGCTATGGTGTACATAAAAGTTGTACATGCTATGGTCAAAAAAAATACTTCAATTACATCATACCCCTATTATTGTATAAGGGGAAATATACAACAGTAGTTACCTAGTCATCGTCTCCACATAATTCATTATTTTGCAGATAACTACAGACTGCTCGCCGGGTACTGAAGGGTCCTCCTGTATTCTGGTTAGCCTCTCCCAATGTTTCACCAGATTTGCAAAAGCAGCTCATGTGGGAATTTCCCAAAGTTCCTCCTTTTGCAGAAAACAAATGCAATGAATTAAATGCCTTTGTGCCACCAGGGCCCTGAGCACACCCTGCCCTTACCCATGGAGGGCAGACCCACCACCGGTAGGCACAGGGAAGGGCTGTGGGCTGTGTGACATGGCTGGGCAGGGAAAAAGGCATCACAACACTCTGAGAGCTTCATGGCCCCTGATTCCATCTTTCTTGAAGTACTGTCTGACCAACAGTCTTCCTCATTTTAACATCTTTGAAAAGAACTTTATGCCATTAACAAGTTATTTTTTTTTTTAAATTTCATCCTTAGATACAACACATAAATCTCCCAAATGTAATGCCTTTTCCTTTTGTGGATGGCTGACACCGAGCACATTCTGAATCCTGTTTTTGTAACGGGTTCATCTGAAGTGTCATCACATGTGGAATCTGGTGGATATCTTTGGATTTGACAGCAACTATATATAACTTTCAACAGGATTCGGATAAAACTACTCTCTTACTAGTAGCTAAGTTGTGCAGAAATATTTCTCTTTTCCTGTTGCTCATGTAAACTATACAAAATAACAGACACACTCTAAGAGGCAACAAATTTTGCTGCTAAAATTTTCTTTTCACATCACTTGTTTCTTTTTCCAGACATCATGATTCTGTTTGAGGCTGTGTGCCTGGTGGTTCAACTGAAGGGGGTCGACATGGTCTAAATTGTGTGTGTCAACATTTGAGATGGTCATGTAAACCTACTTTGTATCAGCAGGTGGTCAGATACTTGCAATGACAGTGACTTCCCCTCTAACTATAAAACCAGGACCAGATGAGTAGTTCAGGTATAGACAATGACATTCTTGAGTTCTGAACCTCATTCTTGAGATGAGATGTACCTCAAAAGAAAGTATATACAGTATGGGATCTCAGGAGCATTCGTAAAAATACAAGCTATGCTCTTTATATGTTGTAGCATATAATCTCTTTAGTGTCTTTAACGTTTTGTATTTATATTTTTTTTCAGTACTGACAGAGCATGACATCATCATCTCCAGAAGGTTAAGCATTTTTTAAATAGAAGCCCTTTTTTTTGGCACCTGACATATCTGAGTAAATTAGAATTATACCAATGAGACTTAAGAAAGCTTAGGAAACTAGACCCACTGAGCTTCTGAAAAAATATTTAAAATTTCACATGCTAGTCACTATCTCTTGCCACTTACAACACATGAACCAAGTTTATAGTTTTCAAGGTAAGAATCATAGGGTAGCACATGGTGGAAGGGACTTCAGGAAGTCATCTAGTCCAACCTCTTGTTTAAAGCAGGATGCTGACATTAAATACATCGCCTTTTCCAGATTACTTAGGAGGTAAGCATTAGCCTCATCAGACTTAGTGAATGTGCCTTCACAGCCTTGATCTGAAATGCACTTGTACCATGACTGCTTTCACGTTTGGACTGACATCTTTACTTTTTAGACATTCTTTGAATGTTCTTCTTTAGGTTAGTATCCATTCTGAGTGATCTCTCGATTCTGTTAACAATCATCAGATGGAAGCTATTTTTCTGGCGTAACTTGTGGCCAAAGAAAATAGCTTGAAAAGGTTTATATTTAGCTTGAAAATGTTTATATTTAACTTGAGAAGTAGCCACTAGCTATGAACTAGCATTCAGTCATATAAATTGATGCATAAGATCAAAACATATTTTTAATGAAAATCTTTTTAACTGAGTAAGTACAATTAGATCCTTGGGTTTTATAAGAAGCATGAGTTTCAGCATTTATGGTAATATGACCATTATATTGAATATTGTTTTTTTAAATTCTTTGGTAGATTTGTGGTTGTTATTTGTTATAACAGACTCGGTTCAAAACAAGTGGAAGTGATACAGCATGTTCCAAATCACAGTGCATTTTAACTCATTGTGCTCACTGACAGAACACTGAAAACAACCCATTTATTCATTAGGGAGTGCCAAAAATAGCTCAGCAGTTTATCTTTTTCTTCTGTTCATAAATTTCCTCTTTTCATGTTAATCATTTCTTTCAACACTTGGCACCTTGCAAAAGAAATTCAGAACATCTCAAATTATTAGTTGTTTACTGCATTCTCAAAATATAAAGGGAACCATAATACCAATATCATAGTGTAGCAAGTCCTATGTAATGAGACTGGGGCATTTGAATGATCTGTAACATATCCTGGCATTTTGATTAATATCATGAATGTTAATTTCAAGCTATGGCAATATATGCAGATACATATTTAGATGCATAACGACAAGGGTTATTTGAAGCATTTTTTGTTTAAATGTGAAGTTGGAAAGTCTTAATTACTATTCTAAATTAGCATAATAATAGTTGAATTTGGTTTGCTTCGTATGTCTCTCGATTGAGCCTCAAAGGTGTATCCATTTGTAAACTTTCAGGATTCCATTTCATTATTAAATGACTGACATTTGAATAAGAGGCTAAAATACTAAACCATAGCAGAAATTGAAACAAAATTGGTATCACTGTCTTCCACTATAAATCCTGTCCCCAGGGTCTCTTTGATGAGTACTGTAGTTGTTGTCTTCTAAAGTGTTTACTGAAAAGATTTTAGAGTAATGCAACAAATGAAATCCCATCGACAGCATCCTATTTCACACAAATGCAGAAAAAATGATATGAAAATTTCCAGTGTCATAGTTTATGGTGATCTTGTCCTGAATAAACTCATAAACACTTTGTTCTGTCATTCAGTTTATATGTTGCTGTCTCACATTCGGATTGATGGTTGACAGCAATGATGTATAAATTATGCATCCCAATTTAGTGAACACCATTAAACCAAAAGAGTATGGGTAATTTCAATAATTATACCCATAAATAGTATTATTAGCTCTGTCAAACTCAGTACCTGGATAGCATGTCAGTACATAATATCTATCCACTAGGGATTTAAAAGGTTCAGGATTTTACATGAGGATGGTGGCTGGAGAGGTACCAGCTTCCATTTCTGTGCAGCTGGTATCTATAATCTGCAACCAAGCATCATGCTTAAGAATCAAAGCTTTGATATTGGCTAATCTGTCCAGATCCGTGATTTATTTACCTGAGGGAAGAAGGTAGCAACCGAAACAAAAATCAAAAATCAAAAATTCTAGTAATTTTTATATTTGCATCAGTGGTATTATGCTAAAATCATCAAAGAGCTAAACAACTAGTTTCTGTTTCTTTTGAATTTTCTTTCAGGTACTGCTAATCTAACAAAGCTCTTCTCAAGTGATATGCCTGGGGATGTATGCTTTCCACTTACAGATTTAAACCTCTGCTGTACTATTGTTTATGAGCTCTACTCTACTTTAGAGCTGCCTAAATGCACTAGCATGATAGATACTGTATGAGCACATTATAAGTAAGAGGCAAGGAAATTTTGTAGTTCAACCAGACAAGGCAGACAAAAGACTGGACAAGCACCTGCTAACATTTTTGTTTCCGTCAGTCAGTTCAGTGTTTGGGATGCTTTAGGTGTACTGCATAGGCAGAGTCAGCCTATGCACATGCAATTCAATGTTTGTCTCCTGTTTCCAAAGGTTTGACAGATACTGTTACCAAACAACCGGAAATCTACTTTCAAAAGCAGTAGGTCACAACACAAGTGGCAGAAATAGCAGGTATACCAAATTATTGTTTTAATTTTAAAACTTGACAACTCAGACACTGAGAAATTAAGTGATTATATTTCACTCTGGATGAATCAGCCTGGCCACTAGAGATAATGGTGCAAAACAGACTTAGTATATGTAATATTGTGATTATTAATCTCTGAGTTAAAAAAAAAAAAAAAAAAATCTTCTGCAATCTTAATGCTTGAGCAGTGTTTCTACGGCTCCTAATTGCATGTTTACATACGATGTTTGTACCCATGCAGCATTCTGATTTTGCCTTGCTATATCGTTTACAATTCCAATAGAATGAATCTTCATATTATTCACTACAACAAGAACATGGTTTTGGCCTTTTGGCCCTTTCCATTTTCCTTTCTCACTTTGCTACCAATCCTTTAGTATTCAGTGTTAGGACAACTTGTAGGTAGGTAATAATATTTGAAATTCAGGAGTATGAAATATGAAACATGGAAAAAAAGGAAAATATATAGTATGGAAAGTAACATAATGCCTATAAAAGGGAAAGTTAAATTGTATTTTACAAAATAATAGCTACAAATACTCTGTTATACTGTTACAAAACAGCAACAAAATTGCAAAAAATCTTCATAACTTACAGAGTCTCAACAACTCTTATTCTAATAGGAATAAGAAACATGAGAAACATGAGAAGCTTTCTTTGTGGCCCCTTCAGCTTATACGTGACTCTTGCAGAAAAACATAGAGGGGCAACCCTGAGGGGAAAACAAGGTAGTCAACTTCCTTTTCCTTCTTGACAACAATCCTCTAAAGTGTCTTCACATAGTTGCCTAAATAATTTTTTAGTTATACCATGCACTGATGAACTCTGGACAGCACAGATCTTCTCAAATTACCCATACATGATCCCTCTCTAGTGCTACTTAGGCAGACAAAGAAAACACTGTTTTATTTCTCTTTCACTTTTTCTTTTATTAATCTCAGTAATTCCTGAACTGGATTATGCTGTCAGACAGGATGTGTTAATGAATTAAAATGACATAAATTTTACCACCTATTGTCAACTGATAGCAATCACTCATAATTACTGTGGAAAATGCCATCATACACTTGCACTATGGATGTACCACATAGAGCTGAACAAAACCAGCAAAGCTCAACAGCCACAAGGACAACACTATATAACACCAGTTCCAGATTTGGCTCTGCTATTTGGATTTTTGCCTGCGTGTCATGACACATGTTCTGACCAAGATGGCTTGCACTTGCAAAGCTGTCAGATCTATTTTAGAAGGACAGAAATGGTTTAAGACAACGTTTCTGCATCCAATGGATCTCTCTGCAATATGCTATCAAAGGAACAGACAAACTTGAA
The DNA here is from genome assembly GCA_013399715.1 of Alectura lathami. Classification (NCBI taxonomy): domain Eukaryota; kingdom Metazoa; phylum Chordata; class Aves; order Galliformes; family Megapodiidae; genus Alectura; species Alectura lathami. The sequence goes on along the minus strand of VXAV01002387.1, from coordinate 16,469 downwards.
AACAGATTGCTGAAAACATCACCTAAAAAGATCTGGGATCCTTGAGGGGCTGGTCATGTCCCTCAACCACCAAGATATGAGCCACTGCTTGACAAGCAAGGAAATGAAGAATCATGCCTAGATTCCTGTAAATTACATGAAAGACTCGAGCAACTTGTCAAACTGTGCAGTTTTGGGCACCCCAGTGTAAGAAGGACATAAATCTATTAGAGAGCATCCAAAGGAGGACTACGGATGGTGAAGGGTCTGGAGGGCGAGAGTGTGAGAAGTAGCTGAGGTCCCTTGGTTTGCTCAGCCCAGAGCAGAGGAGGCTGAGGGGAGGCCTCATGGCGTCCTACAGCTCCCTCACAGGGGAACGGAGGAGCAGGCGCTGATCTCTGCTCTCTGGGGACAGCGACAGGATCCGAGGGAATGGCATTGAGCTGCATCAGGAGAGGGTCAGGCTGGGGTGTTAGGAAAATCTTCTGCACCAGAGGGTGGTGGGCATGGAACAGGCTCCCCAGGGCAGTGGGCACGGCCCCAAGCTGCTGGAGTTAAAGGACCGTTTGGACACTGCTCCCAGACATGGGGTTTGGGTGGTCCTCTGTGGAGCCAGGAGTTGGACTCCATGATTCTTGTGTGTCCCTTCCAACTCGGATTATTCTGATTCTGTGACTATAGGTTGTCCAATCACTATTGAAAGCAATGGAATAGCGACAGTTATTATCAGACTGCTGCTTTATAGCTATATAAAATTAAGTTTTTCTTAAATACACCTGTGGTCACTGGTAGTACAGATCACTGGTAGTACAATCAGATCACAGTTTTACTTCTCACTGATGGTATGTGAGTTTTAATTGCTTTCCTTAAGATTTCTCCTCTGGATATGAATAATAATTGTACTGTTACCTGTATGCCTAATTTACTTCACAGGAACCTCACAAGAAGAAACATGGTCAAGAGTGAAAACTGAATACATACAGCTGACAGACTGCTCTCCACCTCCCTAATATATGATTACTAGCAAGACTGTGGGTCACTGCCAATTCTGTCCCTTCACAGCAGGAAGATATCTAAATGCTATTTTCTGTAGAGTAGGTAGTACGATAACCCCACATTAAAGTGTCTGCCTGCAAACACTCCTGCTCATAAGCATAACAACTTTTATATGAAACCAGAGCCAGCCAGGGCTGGGGCCAATAAATCAGGGAAAGTTCATAACAGAAGTGCAAAATATTTACTGTATTATACAACCAACCTGGGGAATGAGCAGCAAATCAGACAAGGACAGTTCAGTATTTTTTTTTCCATGTTTGTTCTTCACCAGTTTGTATGTTTGAATGATTATTTTATGTGTGTCTAAATATCAGTCTTCAGAAAAGCTCTTTTAGAAACTGAAAATTTAAGTTAGAATTAAAAAATCTACACACATATGCACAGATAATTCAGTGTCAGTTTTTCAGGTTACTCTAGGAATAGTCCAAAAAAAAAAAAAAAAAAAAAAAAATGTTTGTGATTATTTGGAAGCTAGTTGTGATAACAAACTCCTGGACTGTTTTTCTGAAATGCTCTGTTTTCAATGACTCCCACTGTTCTTTGTGTTTCCTCTTGTGCAATAGGTGCTTTGGAATGAATGGCTACTGATTTTTTAACTCTGCTGGACTATTTAAACTCTTTGACATAGAAGCCACAAGTAAAACAAACTCAATGACCAATCTGGGAGGGAAAAAAAAAAAAAAAAAAAACAAAAAATTT
>VXAV01002386.1:803154-815639 GCA_013399715.1 Alectura lathami | reverse complement strand
AGAGGGCTGGAGCACCTCTCCTGTGAGGAAAGGTTGAGGGAGCTGGGACTGTTCAGCTTGGAAAAGATAAGACCCTGGGGAGACCTCATTGCGACCTTCCAATACTTGAAAGGAGCTTACAGGCATGAGGGGGACCGACTTTTTGCCTGGGTGGATAATGGTAGGACAAGGGGGAATGGACTAAAACTGAAAGAGGGGAGGTTTAGGTTGGACACCAGGAAGAAATTCTTCACTGAGAGAGTGGTGAGGTGCTGGAGCAGGCTGCCCAGAGAAGCTGTGGCTGCCCCATCCCTGGCTGTGTCCAAGGCCCCGCTGGATGGGTTCCTGGGCAGTCTGATCTAGTGAGCTAGTGGCTGGCAGCCCTGTCCACGGCAGGGGGGTTGGAACTAGATGATCTCTGAGGTCCCTTCCAACCCAAGCCATTCTCTGATTCTATGATATCCTGCATAGCCTGAGCTTCGTACTTTGGAAGGGCACAGCTCTCATTCATCCTGTGCCAGCCTTGCATGGATTTCTTACTAAAATGGAACTATAAAACTATGTTTTGGCCTTAATCCCCATTTGAGTGTCCTTTTACATGTAAAAATATTGCTATAGATCTCCTTTTCATTAAACCCAGTCAGCATTTCTATGTTCCTTGCTTTACCTCTGTCAAAGTGAATGACAAGACTGATTGTTATCTGGCTTTATTTCAGTACAGAGAGGATTACAACTTCATCAAGGCACAGGCATTTTGAGTGTAGAGACAGGAAGAGTGGAGGTTGCCTCATCTAAGGGCATCCACTTGTGTGTTTCTCTTGAAGTTATAAATCTTGTTATTAGGCTTACTCTTGGTTCTGGATTCAAGAAGAGAGGTAAAACAAGGACAGATTATTTCATCTTCAGTGAGAGAAGAAAATTATTTCCTTTCTAATGCAAATGTCAAAAGAGCCACCATGTCTAAGTTGTATGTGAAATAGGCTTTTTTGCTTGCTTTCTCAGGAACTCAAATGGTTTATGTAGATTTTGAAAGAGAAAAAATGGAAGAAGCTTATAATACTTGACCCTTTCAGCCAGCATTAGTTAACCTATTTCCATACCACATTTACTTTAAAGAAGTGCCTGGCACTTCTTAGAATCTAATTCATGTAACAGATTTACCACTTGATTTGCCCCCATAATATCACACCATAAAGATAACATTTTGATTGTTTTCATTGGTTCCTTAATTGTTTGCAAACATATAAAATTTATAAGAAACAGGCATAATATCTATAAATGAGTTTTTTTATGGGAAGTCTAGATATGTCTTTGTGACAATATTTATAATGTAGAGAAACCCAAGATATATGGGAATATTTTTATTGTCTAGATTATAACTACAAAGATTTAATTTACAGCATAAGCTAAAAATGTAGTTGTCATTGGCTAACGTATGTAAGACCATCTTCTAAGTGGAATAGCTACAATGAAAATTTAAATGTATTTGTTAAGTTTTAAATAGCATATTTACCTTTTGGGAAGAAAGACATGTTTATTGAATCACTGTCATACAGATGGTTTTAGAGCTTAATACAGACAGTTGTTGATAATGGAAACTGAAGGTATTTGTGAAGTAGAATGAAGGGAAAATAAATAATTCAGAATTCTTTTTATTAAGTAGGTCTGATTATCTCATCCAAAATAGCTTTTGTTTGTGCAGCCTGTGAATGTGTTTCAGCTGAGAAAATATCTTGAACGTTTTTAAGTCATCCACCCCTAAGCCTGGCAATTAGCATAACTTAGTATACTTTGCTGCAAAATGCCCAGTGACAAAAATGCGCTTTTTCTGCTGTACAGATGGAAACAAAGAACTTCACTGAAAAGTTTTGGAAATGTTACAGCTTAATCATGAATATGTGGGCTGTAGAACTATGCAAATGCAAATACGCATGAAGATAAGTATGGCCAGAAGCAAATAGGCTCCGCGTTGTCTGGATATGAACTGTCTTGGGCCTTCATGTCAGATATCAAAAAAAATATGACATTGTAGTTAGTGTCAAGCTAACAGACACGGCTGAAATGCAGGAAATTGCTTTAGGGACAATACTATGTTAGCGCAGCTATGTAATTTCACAGATACCTCTGATTTATATCCAGCCATCTCAAACCACTTGGCAAGCTCATCATCCTTAGCTTCATCCACCTGTGTAGGCATAGCCTAAGAAATTTGCAGTATATCCTCAAGACTGATGTCTTATTTGTGATGACTTCTATTACTTTCTGTAAGTGTAGACAGTTAAGGTATGCTTTCGCTGGTGTTACTGGATCATTAGATTGTGATGTGCAAGCAATTTTAGCTAGTTGAATATTGGGTCAACTGTGCGCTGAATGAGGGATGATGTTGCAAGAACTGTTGTTGGGCCCAACGCAACAGATGTTTTAAAGTGAGTTGCTTTGCAGAATTCCCTTGATGCTTAAAGAATTGCCGCTCTGTAGTTGGCATGGTGCAGTGTACACCTACCTTTAAGTTCCTCCTGAAAGAGCAGTTTGTTACAGTAGAGGGAGCTGTCTTTTAACATCTGTAACTGAAGTCAGGAGGTGTAACTTTCTGTTTTAGACTGGTTTTGTCACTGTATGCTGTTTCTCAGTTATGTCCTTTTTTTCTTTTGTTCAAGGTTTATACATACCTTTATATGTCAGAGGAGGTGCACATTGTGCTTTGAGTAGAAAGCAGAGATTTTGTGGTAGTATAGACCTTGGTAAAAATAGTTTGATGGCTTAGGATGTTCGGCCTTCTATCCTGATGACTGTCAGAAACTCAGTAGGGTTGATCAGCTTTCAAATTTCCTTTTCTTGAAGGGCTAGTCATTATTTGAGATGCGTTTCACAAATTCCACTCAAAACTTCTGGTTTGATCCAGAAAATTATGGAAGTTGACCTGAAAAAAAATGTGTTAGCATTGAGTTTTATAGCACTAGATACACTTCAGATTGCTAGAGTAGTCTCTGTTCCAGGAAATTTTGAAATCTCTTCACTTGCGTTAGACTTATATTGATTTATCTGGGAATCCACAGATAATACTATTTTATTGAATATAGAAAAGAAATTCCCTTCTTAAAGTGAAGCAGAACACTTCAAATATTTTCTGTAAAAGTAAGCAAAATAATTATGTTCTATTTGTTGTTATCTTGGAGGAACTGTACTATTGATCAGTCGTCTGTAAGTAGCTCTTTCTAATGTGATATTCTTTGTTGCTTCCTGGAGTATATAATTTTCTTTTAGATTAGGTTTTAATTTGCAGATATTTCATCTGATTTGTAATTATCTTAAGTGTCCGGTTGCTTTTCCAGTAAAAGAAGGATTAATTCATAGCATGAGATTGAAAACGTTCCTTCAGAAGTTACACTAAAATAAGACTGACAATTATATTGCTGTTCTCCTGTATAATTATGCATGATATCACTCAGAAAAATTGGGGTTTAGTAATAACTTCATTAAGATCATGAGGCAGTTTTCTATGTGTTAGAGCAACTTGATGATAAGATAATACAGTTCTAGGCAGATGATCTTTTGTCTACAAGTTTTGTATGACAGCAGCAAAATTAAAAAGTGGGTGCCAAGGTATGAAAGCCATAACAAAAATTCACATATGCTTCCTACAGCATGAAGAACATAGTTGTATTTTGGATCAATGTGTATTAATTGTCCGGCTGGAATACAGCTGCCAAACAAAATGGACTACATTGACTCCCTGCTTGTCTTTTCCTGAGTGACAGCACAAACAAGGTGTTCAATCCTCTCCCCAGCAACCAATTTTCCAAAAGTTTTAGCAAAGTTACCTTTGAGACTGATACTTCCCTGTCAGGTTTGGTTAAAATTGGCTAAAGAAGCTAGAAAATGTATTATTGGAAATGAGTGATGGACAACACACTCACTGAAGTCTTGTTTCCCTTAGGTTAAAAGTAGAAAATAAGTCATTGAAAGCAAAGAAAATGCTTAGCCTTTTAGTCATAATGAAAGTCACTAGAAGCACTTCCAGGAACTTACCCCTGTGTGATAGTCCTTGCTCCTTAGTTTTCCATGTGTCCTGAGGTAATTGTCAAAGTGTTAACTAAGATTTAGCTGTGGTGTCATACAGGAGATTTTAATTTCCCTAATGTCATAGAATCACAGAATAATTCTGGTTGGAAGGGGCCTCAGGAGGCTCTCCAGTTTAACATCCTGCACATAGCAGGGTCAACACTGGCTGACCAGGTTGCTCAGGGCTTTGGCCAGGCAGGTCTCACAAACCTCCAAGAGAGACTGCACAACCTTTTAGGAACCCATTCCACATTTTGACCGTCCTCATGGAGAATCTTTTTTCCTTTTATCTGTTCTGAACATCTCATTTTACTTTATGCCTCTTGTCTCTCATCCTCCCACCATGCACCGCTGGGAAGCCTGGCTGCATCTTACTGATGGCATACTCACAGATGTTGTTGTGTCCCCTGAAGGCATCTCTTTGCCCAGCTCCTTCAGCACTTCTTACAAGTGCAAGTGCTCCAGACCTCCTTACATGCTTGGTGGCCTCGTGCTGAACTCATTTTAGTTTGTAAAGATCTGGTATTGGGATGCCCCAAATCAGATGCAGTATTCTAGGTGTAGCAAATGAGTGCTGAGCAAAGAGGGGTAATACTTTCCCTGCTGGCTGCTTGCTGCCCACAGGACCCCCCAGATCCTTTTTCACAGAGCTACTTCCCAGCCAACCAGTGTCCAACCTGTATTGTTGCAAAGGGTTGTTCCTTCCCAGGTGCTAGACTTAGCATTTGTCTGTGATGAAATTAATAGCATTCTCCTTGGCCTGTACCTCCACCCTATTTAGCTCCCTCTGAATGGAAGCTCTATAGTGAAGTTTATTGACTTTTTTATTCCTTTTTTAGTGACAACTGTAAACTTGATGGAAATGAATTTCATTGCCTCCCTGGAGTAATTGATGACAGACCCCTCTGGTGCTCCACTTGTTGCTGACCACCAGGTTCAGCACATCCCATTAACCATCTTCTGATCCTGACAGCTCAACAAACTTTCTACCCATTTGATTGTCCACCCATCCACACCACAGCATCCCAAGTAGGATGCAAAATTCCTGTGGGTAGTGGTGTTGAAAACCTTGATAGATTCAAGGCAAATGATATCCCCTGCTCTCCATCATCCAGCAACCTCATTGTTCTGTTAAGAACACAAACAGATTTGTCAAGCATGCTTTACCCTTGGTAAACATCTGCTGACTGTTCCCAGGTACCTTCTTTTTTGTGTGCCCAGAAATGTATTCCAAGAGGACTCGCTCCATAATTTTCCCAAGGCCTGAAGTGGGTCAGTGTAGTACCCTGAAGAGCCCTTCTGGCCTTTTTTGAAGATGGCTGCTACATTTGCCTTTCTCAAGTTGTCTGGGACCTCTCCCTGGTCTTAAGAGCTTTCAAAGATGATATAGCAAGTGGCCTTCCCACAACCCAGTCTGCTCGATCAGCATCCTTGAGTGTAGCCTGTCTGGTGCCAGAGACCTGTATGTGTTGAGTTCTCTGAACTAATTATTGACCTGACCATCATCTGCTTCTAGTAGTTCTGTTTCTCTGGCTTTCTGGCACTGAGCAGTTAGGGTTTGGGATATTAATACTTCAGTAAGATTACAGTCTTCTTGTTCCAACCTGTCATTTGCCTCTTGCTTTCCAATGTTTTGGGTTATTGTGTCTTAGTATGGCAATAACTTACCTATTTGTGGCCAATTGTTAGGTAATTTAGAAGGTTTCTAAGTTTTGCTATTTATCAATTTTTAATTTGAAATGTTTATAAATATTCGAGGTAAGATGCTTCTTTGCATATTTTTCAAATATTAAAGTTAGAAGGAACAAATATTGAAAACAAAAAACACAAGAAAGTAACAAACTTGAATTAATTTCTATTATTGCATTCCTGTGAAGTATAGTTGCTTTTCTGAGGTTTAAGTAATTTCAGTGTATTCATTGATTTGTTTTTATGACTAAGTACATATTTTTATGCTTTCTACTTTTTAGCAGGACTGAAAAGAGAAGTTATAGAAATGTTTCATGAGTCTGGGAACAGTTAACAGAAAAATCGCTTGAATCATGATATTGCCAGCTACAACTTGAAAGTGGTACAGCTATGTCATGTCCATGATATTAAAGATAAAGTAGCAATGAAGTTTAATTTATCCATCAAAGTTTTTTTTCTAGTGTTCATCACAGCAAAAGAGAGAGTGGGTTTCTTCCACTTGGAGTTGTTCTCTCTTAGTGAGGCAGTCTACATGATAGTCCAAATCCTAGTAGCTACATAAAAAGACCATTAATAACATCACTACTATTCTATATACTGCTCCTTGTAGAGCAATTTAAGTTTCTATTTTGATTTTTACAAATTCAAGTGCTGTCCAAAAATAAGTATAAACTCATCTATTCATTCACATTGCAAACTGCCTTGCAGTGATAGACTTTTAAATACTTAGTCTAAGACCCCAAATAGCCTAGCTATTTACTCTCTTCACCTATCATGCTCATGAAAACAACACTGCTATTTTGACATGGTAAGAGATACTGAATTTTCCAGCGGGAAATTCTGCAAAGAAATAGCTTCTGATACTGGTATAACTCTCTTACGGTGTCTCAAGTCTCACTTATTCATCAGGAAGGTTTCCTGCAGTCTCTGTCAGGAACCTGCTTGACACAGACCTCTAGAGTACATTAATAATCAGAGGTTATTTTTCTGTGGTCCTGAGGTATCTGCCAATATTATTTAACAAAGCTGTCAATTCCTCAGAACTTTTAAATGCTTGAAAAGTGCTACAGAAAAGCAAGCACCTGCTTCTGAACACACTAAGAACTGTGGATGTCAGTTCTAGCTATTCAAGTTTTCAGAAAACTTCATCATTTTACTCATACTGATTTAAACATGCAAGATCTGTGTTGGCATCTCTAGCTGATAATATTCTAAAAGCAATACTGTTTGATTTTCCTTCATCACTGTTTATTAGCTTTTATTTGTAAGGTGCTATGCCTGGCTGTAGAACTGCTTCTCTTAGCCATAAATTTGCTTTCCTGAATAAAACATCTACTGTTATGAATATGTAGACCAATCAATGTGTGTGTGGTTGTATGCATGTATAAAACTGCTTCTAGTCACTCAGGTTTAGAATTTTGCCAAAACAAAATGAGAATACACTAAAGAACAAAATATCAACAGTTGTATGTTTTCTCTGGAAGCATAGTTACTGAAAAGTTAAACATAACTAAAACTGTAGCTGAAGAATGTTCTCAATATTCTTTTAACAGCCATAAAATCAACAATTTGTGGTATATATTCCCCAAAGTAGAAGGAAATGCTTATATTTCTGTTTTCAAAGAGAGAAAAAAAATACCCTCATATTTTCAGTAGTTGCTTAGAATAATAAAACCATCTGAATGAATTCAGATGACTGGGATGTGAGTACTTTGGTATTTATTAACATAGATTTCATCAATTATCTCTGAATTTTCTGCCAAAATCTAGGTGCTTCCTAAAGCATTGTGTGTCTGAATGAAAGTGTGCATGAAAATAGGATGCTGACAACATAAAACTTCCGATAAAAAATTTGAAAATTAACTCAAGAGATTAATAGTTTAGGGATTTAGATTGGAAAAAAATGTTTAATGGTACATTATTAATAATTTTACTTGAAATATCAGTTAACATACCTCATTGTTTAATATAGGTTTTATAAAAATTATTAGAGCACTTAAGTCACAGTAATGGCAATTTGTTTCTTTGTACTAATAAGAAATAATCCAAACAGAATGGCTTGCAGGTTTTGCCAAATAACAGAGTTTTCTAAATAGCATCAAAAATTCATTCAAAAGTCATCCAGACTGAAAATGATTTTAAAGTATTTACAAATTTCAAGGCCAAACTGTGCCCTCGTGGAGGCTCATGCACTGTCATGTCCTTCCGAACAGTACACCTTCGGAATTCAAGCTGTAACCGTGGTGTTGTGGGGCGACTCAAGACACATTTCTCTCTTGTGACTCGTGAGGTTCCCTCCTGCCGACTGCTCTCTGACAAAACCTTCACTAACATTTTCCAGTTGTGTAACAGAAGAGGTTTCTACTCAGACATCACATGGTTAATGGTGATATGCAAAGATATCATGAAACAATAATGGCAGCTGTCTTACATATTGAATAGTTCTTAAATTAATTCCAATTAATTCTTAAATCAATTGTTCTGTTAGACTTGTATTTACTTTCCCCCCAAGTCTGATTAAATCAGCTCACAGCATCCTACATAATATTATCATTCTTATTTCACAAATATAAGAGAAAAGCTGTGAGATTCAGACACTTTTTAAAGATGAGATGCAAGTATTCTGCTCCGTCAAAAAAAGCAGCCCTGTGCCTGCAGAGCCCTGTTCCCTCAGGTACTGTCTTCACGAACGTGCAGCGGGGTAGAGAGACAGTAGGTGTTAGAAATACCAGAGCGTCTGGAAATGATTTTCATTATAACAAGTAGTGAAAGTGCGGTCAGATATCAATGTGCTGCGGATCTTTTCCCGCTGCAGAGGCGGTGGCAGCCGCCAGGGTAAGGCCGTTACCCGGCGGCTTCCCGCTCCATGTCTCCGCGGCGCCGCTGCAGGGAGGGGAAGGAGACGCCCGCTAGGCGGCGCCATTGCCGCGCCGGCGTGCTCAGTGCTGTGCCGCCAAACCTCCTCCTGTCAGGGCACAGGGCGCGCTGCGGCTGGCTGGGAGCGGGGGCACAAAGCAGCTCTCTCATCCTCCCTTATCTCTATTTCACCTCAGATTAAAGTGTAAAAATGAGAGGAAAAAAAAAAAAAAAGAAAATTAGGAATTTACATTCTGTTTTTTTATGTCATGGAACAAAATATTCCTGATTTTACTAAACAGACTGGCTGTCATCTTATAAGGAATATTATTTTTAGAAACAGTTAATCCAATATAATCAAGCAAGAAAATAAATTAGAAAACTTAAAGCTCTAATACAGATACCCCAAGCTCAAGTGCATTTTAATTATGACTCCTTTAAGCCTTTTTCTTCTTCTGCTTTGCACTGGAAACAACCGTATACTTTATCTGTTTTATCAAATCTGTAGCATTTGACAACGTGGTACATCAGTGAAAAGACAGAAGGCATGGAAATACTTAGCAGAATAATGTTGCATTTCCATATTGTCAGGGTGATTAATGACAAGCGCTGTAGTTTGCCAGTAACAGAAAGAAGCAAATGTCTCTGCCTTTCTGCATTGATACCCTTTAGTAGACACTGTGGGAGTCTGCAAGCCTAGAAATAAATTCCTCTAATAACCATGAGAGTGTCTTTGTCCCTGCAGTGCACTCAACAGATCAACTATTCTCTTCACTATCTTTAAATCCTGCCGCACAATAATAGTGCCAGTTAAACTGCACTTCTCCTCCTCCTTCCCAATCCTGATGCACAATCGTTTGGTCAGTTCCCTGAGTCTGTGCATCCTATGGACTGATGTCACCTTCCACAGTAGGGAAAATCTTGCTTCCAAGGTTCCTGCCTATGAATTATCTTACAAGCATGGTGAATCCTAAATATAACCATAGTTTATGGACTGGAGAAATCTGACAAGTAGGAATTCCCTCAGTCCTCAGGGCAGAAGGGGCCAATCTATCTTGAAGCAGGAGTTTGCTAACAGAGTTGAATTTTCTGTCATGGGAATACATAAATGTACGAGGTTCTCATTTCTTCAAGAGCAGAACAGTGTGCCAAAATGTTAGAAGAGACTGTGAAATGGGAATTTTCCATTTCAGGAACACAACAGTTTTGCTGTTATTTCTTGCCTGGTTTTCATGCCTAAAAGCTTTGTGCATTATGAGATTAGGAAAGAAAGCCCTCAACACTGGAGGTGAAGAAAATCCTAATGACAGAGAATGAAGTTCTAGGGGGGAATGTAGACTCGGAATGGAGAAATATTCAACATCATTTTCTGGAAGCCTGACAACTCACCTTGTAATTTGTTTCCGAAGTGAGTTGCTAAAGGGCCAAGCAAGAATATGAATTGGTAAATGGTTAAGTAAGATCCCTTGATTGCTTCCTAACACAAAGGAACTTTCAAAGTTCTGCCAGACTTAAGAGGGACTTCCAGCAAAGATAGTTACAAGTAGCTAGGATGGAAAAATGTAAAAGGACTTTGAACTCTAAGGTGGAAACATAGCTGGACATGGGTTTATTAACAAATTATTTTTCCATTAAACATGCCCTATATCCACTAATGATGTGTATAATTTGCTTCTAAGCATATCATTTCCAGCCTCTGATGCTGCCTGGTATGTTTATTTTGAATGAAATTTTTTGTTCAAAATAATTCGTAAGAAAAACTGCATTATTTTTGAAGGGTAAGTAATTGGCATGCAAAGGGTGGTATGTGACAATTCCTCTTTCTCTTTTTTTTTTTTTTTTCTTTTTTTCCATCTTATTTAACATTCAAACAATAAATGGGGGAGAAGAAATTTGATGCAATTCTCAAGTGTCTCCTTTTCAAAAGTATAAAACTTTCAGAAAACGCATGTACATGATGTACACTGTTGCGAGAGTAAACTTGTTATGTAATAACATCAGTATGTAGTCTCAATAGCATATACTGAGCTGTTCATGATGTATTTTTGGCATAAATTCTCCTGGAAACAAAGTTAGATTTGTAAACAGTACTTGGACAGTTGAATAAGAAGTCTGTTGGTTTCTTTTTCTTTTTCTTTTTCTTTTTCTTTTTCTTTTTCTTTTTCTTTTTCTTTTTCTTTTTCTTTTTTTCTTTTTCTTCTTTTTCTTTTTCTTTTTCTTTTTCTTTTTCTTTTTCTTTTTCTTTTTCTTTTTCTTTTTCTTTTTCTTTTTCTTTTTCTTTTTCTTTTTCTTTTTCTTTTTCTTTTTTTCTTTTTCTTCTTTTTCTTTTCAGATCTAACAGAACTGCAGTTGAGAGCAAGATAATACACGGATTTTGCAATCACTTGCCTTCTGTGCTTCTAATGCTAATTCTTATCTTTCTTGCGGCACTGTAAACCTAAAGCAACTCTACTGCTTTCAGTGGAATTGCACAACTATAGAACCAATAGGAAAAAAGAATTGGAACTCATAACTGCTGAAAGAGCTATGAATCAATTTGTAACATTTTTACTTCAGCTTGTGGTCTGTAGTGCAATCTATGCAATCATATATGGAAACATTTATTGGAAGAGATTTGTCAGTCAGCTTGAGTCTCCAATTCCCACCCAAATTCACCCTTTTTATTAGGTCTCATTTTCAGCCTTATCATCTAGTGCTATAGTAGAAATCAGCAGAAGTTACAGTTGCTTAGTTTTCAAAATCAGGTCCATGATATTCAATGAAGACAGCAATCTGACAAAGTCATGGTGCCTTATGTGGTGGAAGATAGAGAGGAACTACTCACAATTCCCTCGTCCTTCACCAACTCAGGTTCCCTCAGGAAGTGGTTGGTGTTCACTCTCTAGTCATCCCTCTCCAAAGGAGCTGAAGCAAGGAAAAGATTGACATGATAAGACAGAAGGATGGCACGTATAACATGGAGAGTAGCTGCAAGAAGTTTTTAACAGCAATGTAGAACATCCTGACCACCATCTGAGCATTGTATAATGCGCTAAGCCAGACTGGTAGTAGGGTGAACAGGATTCTTTGCTTTGCTGTTTGTGTTAGCAGGTATGATAACTGGTGATACTAGGAGAATGCTGAGCAGCCTCTCCACTTTTTCCACAGGTCTGCTGGGGATTGAGGAGGTACAAATTACGCATTGCTTGTGGAGGTTATCACATAGTTTATCTCTGAGATATGGATGTTTCTGCAATCTTGAATTTGTTTTGTCTATGAACAGAATAGGAAAAGGTCACACTGGGAAAATAAAAGAGCTAACAAATACTTAATAGCTTTCCAGGATTTACCATTATCTAAGATTGTTATACTGCATAAACTTGCAACTTTGCAATGATTATTCTATATTTTAACATTGAATAGTCTGGTCATCAAATACTGTATAGAAGAAAAAAAACAGGTTTCCCTCTACTAAAAAATTCTTCCTCTTTTATTTGTAACTTTAGAACAACACTATTATCTTCCACAAGACAGTCAGTTGGTTAATCTCATTCTAAATGACAACAGGTTGTTAGCTTAGCACTTTTGAAGAGGCCCAAACTGAGAAGGTGCTACGTATTCCTTACCTGTTTATACAGAAGGAACAGCAATAGCTAACAGAATAGATTTTGTTGTATTCTGCTTTGGTCCTAAACAATGTGAAGAAGGCCAACAACAGGAGTGGAGATGGGGAGTCCCTCCCCAGCTACCTTCAGGTCCATACACCTTGGCCTACGGGCAGGGGTGTGTGAGGGGGTCCCAGTACATCCAGTCAGGGCCTACAAGGCCTGTTGAAACCAGCAGAGAAACCACTCACAGGGGTTCCCATTCCCCCATAGCTTTGGGAACTCTGTTTTTCCTTTTTTTTTTTTTTTTTTGGC